>JAOQML010011613.1:0-12251 GCA_027568935.1 Erythroxylum urbanii | reverse complement strand
TTTCTCCCAAAAATATTATAATTTAAGCCTAATCACAACAAAAATAAAATTTATCCCCAACACATAGTAAGAAGAAAAATCGGGGTCCAACACTTTTTCTCCTAGAAAGGGACCATTAGTGAAGGGTGACAAATTTTTAAAGGCCCAATGTCCACAAAATGATAAAAAGAGAGATGATATGAAAGTCGTTCCTTATGTGTCACTTGTAGACAGTATGATGCATGCTCAAGTATGCACACATCCTGATATTACTTTTGTTGTAGGCGTATTGGAAAGATACTTAAGTAATCCTGGACTTAACCATTGGAAAGCGGCTAAGAAAGTCATGAGGTATCTTTAGGATAGCAAGGATCATATGTTGACTTATCGATGAACTAACACTCCTGATATAGTTGTGTTCAGTGATGCTGATTATGTAGGATGTATGGATGATAAAAAGTCCCTTCAGGCTACATCTTTATGATAGTTGGAGGAGATGTATTGTGGAAAAGTGTCAAACAGACACTCACAGTGTCTTCTACAATGGAGGTAGAGTATATGGAATATTATGAGATAGCTTGTCAAGCAATATGGCTGCGGAATTTTATTTCAGCATTGGATATTATAGACTCCATTTCGAGTCCGTTGAAATTGTATTGTGATAACTCCGCAACTATAACTTTCTCTAAGAACACTAGAAGTACTTCTCGCTCAAAGCATATTGATCTAAAGTACTATTTTATTAAAGAGAAAGTCGAAGAATCTCTCATTACTATTGAGTATACGCCTACAACTAGCATGTTAGCAGATTCAATTACAAAAGGCTTACCCATATGCGTGTTTGCAAAACACGTCTCTCTCATGGGATTGTTAATAGTATAGCTTGATAAGATTAATGGGAGTTTGCTATTTTGTATTGAACATGTTAGTACTTTATACAGATTACTTATGAGTTATATAGATGAAACATGCATAATGATATTGGAAGTCACTTCTTATTAATATTGACATATATATGTGTTGATGTATATAAGTAGTTTGACGAAATGATAGGTACAAAAGGAGGCAAATGCATAGTCTCAGTTGTTGTACTGCATGCATGTTGTTTTAATGGTTATTGTTGTATTTGAACATCTTCAGGGCCTAATAATATGTAGTAAATATATCTTATCAATATGATATTACATATGATTTATTTGACTGCCTTTTGAATGATGAAGATTGGTATAGTGGTTTAATAATATTGTCCAAGTGGGAGAATGTTAGAAATATATAGACTAATATAATCACAACATTAATTCCATATTTACAACAATTAATCGAATTGCCTAATGTATGTTTAATAACCATAATTGGATGGTTAATAATTTACTAATTGCATTTAGGGCACATGGTAGTACCCTAATAACTATATGTTAACCCATTAAACTATAGTTCATCACATATTTGAAATGACACAATTAGCCTTGTTCTATCTCTTAGGGTATAACATGTTATAAACATAACATATGGTGAGTTTTGTGTGTGGTTATCATGGGTGTATAGAGAAAGTTGGATCTTTTACCATAAGTTTTCTCTTTTGCGTAAGAATTGTTGAATATTGATAGGTTGTGGTGTCTATAATAGAAAGAATGCATCAAGATTTTACACCCAACATTGAAGGTATGCTCATTTATTGTGTAGTTAATGCTTTAAATAAAATATGGATCTTGGTATTGTGGTTATTAATGACTACATTTAAAAATAACATTTCCCATTTGATGAAGCTATATATTTCATGTCTTCAAGTCAACTATCTTCCTAGAATTATATTAAAAAGGGTAAAACATATTAAAAAGTATTAAATTTATGTGATTTTTTAAATTTAATACTTAAGTTTTTTAATTTTTTAATTAAGTGATTATTATTTTAAAACTTTAATAATTCAATTGAAATATCAGTTTTAATTGATGTAACTAATAGATGTATATCCACGTGACATTTAATAGATATATCAAATCATTAAAAATAACATTTTGACATAATTTATACAAGCTTTCAAAAGTTAGTCAGTAAATGGAAAATTTTAAAAAATTTAGAACCAAACCAAAAAAAATCTTGAAAAGATAGAAACTTTTAAATATATTATCCCTAAAACTAATAAAAATGATATTCCATGAACCCACAAGGGTTGTGGTGAAGCGACACAGGCTCCCCAACTGAAACAAGCCACTTTCATCTGACAAGTGTCCGTATGCCCTTCGAACGCACGTGCACATGCCTGACAAAAATGGTATGCTAACTATTTCACTTTCAGTGTATCTCACGGCATCATAATTAAATTCATAAACAACACAATGTCTAACATCCAAAATTTCCTCATTTCATTTCATAAGCCATATATCCATCATCCAAGTTTATACAATATCAGCCTATCAGAGTCACAACTCTATCTAAAGAGTATGCTACATACATGAGGATTAAACAAAAATTAAAACTAATCCTTCAGTCCCAGCTGACCGACCTTTGAGCCATGTCTTCTATCCAAAAGTTGTACAAAATCTTTTCTAAGCAGTCTTAGAAGCTAAGTCGTTGCTCTCTCGAACCTGAAAATGTCAACGTTGCAATTTGGTTGAGTTTTGCAAACTCAGTTGAGTAACCATCCTCAATGGTTCACTCTTGTCATAAAACACAACAATTCATGCTATCATATAATCCACATCATCACAATTATCATCATGTGATATCACGAAACACTTTGCTCATAATTTTCCACATTTCAAAATCTATACAATTCATCATTTCATTGCTATCATGCAAATTATAATCATCGATAATCAATCACACGTATCATACAATAAAAGTCCTCAAAACATTGCAATCATTTAATTTATTCATATCATATGTATATGCAACATTTATAAGATTGAACTTTATTTAATTACGTTGTTGTGACCGAGTGCCTTTTTCACTATCTCGTATTCATTGTGAATACTAGGCTTTATCATACTGTCCCATATCTATTTTGGATACCAAGCTCTATCATACAAATTGAGTTATAGGCTCTTACCATGGATGTCTGAGCTTTAAGCTCTTTTTCATTAGCGACTCAGGTCACATCTGCTTTTATATTTCATGCATTCATGTAATAAATGCATTTCACATTTCCAATCATCATATTTAGTACACAGCCTTCGCATTCATATTTCTCATTCACAATGATCTTCAGACTTGGTTCGGCATTCAACATATAAGTTGAGAATACATATTTAATCATATTCACATTCAAGTAGCACTTCCAATACAGTCCCGAATATAGAACTCCTCGGACAATCAATTTTTCAGAATCAACACAATCACATTCACATAATAATTCAATACAGAATGTAAACAAAAATAATTTAATGTGAGATTATCTTAGGTCACTCACAATGCTCTCTTTAGCTTATTGCCTTGACATCTCAGTAATATGTAGAAATGGTCACTTAACGTGTTCTTCTATATGCAAACACATACATTTCTATGTCACTGATGTGCATTTTCATATGAATAATCAATCATGAATACATTTATAAATGTATCATGTAATATGCATGTTTAATGACAAATTCTCAGGCATGTTTCTTTGATACACTTTAGAAACAATTTACAACTCTTCCAAGCATTCTTTACTCCAAAATTCAATTTACTCACCTTAACCCTTTCATTAAGCATCAACTAAATTCAATGAAAAAATTGATTGCATTAAACTCTCAAACCTCTAATCAATTAATTCAACATTGCCTACCTCATTAATAATGCATTAAACAATCTTATCACACATTTAACCAACTTTTTCTAGATTTTCTCAAGCAGATTTTGGGTCAGATTTGTATGGCCATTATGACCTAAAAACTAACATTTTGAGACAATAATTTGTTTTAATAAAATGTTCCTCTATTCTTAAGTTTCAAATAAAACAAAAATCATTCAATTTGGTTCATGCTTCTATGAGTTATGCTCAAAATACCATAGACTATGTACGTTCTAAATTTTGGCTAGTACATGATTGACGAATTAGTGCACTCTAACTTATAAAACTCATATCTCTCAATTACAATATTAAAAAATTACAAAATTTATACTAACAAAAAGCCAAGGGAATAAGCTATAGCTTTTATGAAGAAAACTTTGTCTGATTAGGCCTAAATTGATACAGTTTATTCGATAAAAACAGGACACGATTTCTATCAAAGGTAGTGCTACAGCCTATGCCAGAACTCAACTTCGAGCTAAATTTCAAGACTCGTAAGGACAGAATTCAAATTCAATTCGTTATGAAAAATGTAGCCATATGTTTATAGTTTTCTCTAAATCAAATTCCATAATTTGGATATTCACATATCAAGTTATGTCCAAAATACAGATGTATGTTCAGAAAAAACACTACATACATTATACTCTAGAACACTTCATTGCCATAACCCTATCATTTCTCTATCATCTTAAGTTGATGATTCAGTAAAACCTAATTTTTCAGTTCAGAAAATCTCTAGTTACAAATTATAAATTCATGAATAATCACAACCCAAAACAGAACTTAATTCATACTTTTACATATTATAATTTCTGCATTTCCCTACTCTTCATTTAACTCCGATCATCATAATCCTTCACCTTGTAAATCACATCACGAATTTGCTTCTTCCTTTACCATTCACACATGAATCCACTCCATTCACACATGCATCAATCCACAAGCATGAAAATATACACCACTCATGCATGCATCCATTTATAAACATGAAAATCTCATCAAAATATCATTACACTACTATAAAACTTAAATCATGACTTACTTGATTTTCACTTCCAAGATCAAGGTTAAAATCTTAATACCAAGAAGACAATAGCACAAAAGATAGCAAAATCTAACTTCCTTGATGCAGCATCATGCAAAGATGTTAAGTGATGATGATCCAAATTAAAACAAAATCCAGGAGTTTGTGAGAATAAGAGAGAGTTTCGGTGTAGAGAGTGCAAAGTGTAGAGAGAAAGAAACTTCAAAGGTGAAGATGAGTCATCACTTGCCTAACTCTTTGAATGCAAGGTGTCTTGGTTTGCAATGGCCACATGTCACACATGCAAGTGTGATACTTGCCCTTCACTAAAGAAACCTACATGTCTTCATATGTGGCAGCCAAATGTCTCTTACTAATTGCTCCACTTGTCACATTAGTAATTTGTCCAATTGTCACACTTCCATTTGTCTCGTATTTCTACAATTTTCTTAGTATAAAATACCCCAAATTTTTTACAAATTTCCAAAATATCTGAAATGTCAACAAAAATGCAAAATCAATTCTAATACATACCAATTCAATTTTTAAGATAATAATTCACAATTCATATTTTAATCACATTAAAAATCACATACACCCAGAAAATGTCAATGAGTGCATGTACAATCATTTTAATGAGTGTGAACATTATTCACGTGTATGTGTATGTCATATGATGCATGAAATGTACCACTAAATTCTCAATAATCTCTCATGTACAATATCCTAGGGTTCTAACCCTGATCATGAGATAATGGGATGTTACAATTCTCCTCTCCTTAAGAAATTTTGTCCTCAAAATTCTTACCCGATTGATGAAATAGGTTGGGATATTGCTTCCTCATATATTCTTCTGTTTCCCAAGTTGCTTCCTCACTCGAGTGATTTTTTCACAGGACTTTCACCAATGGGATTTCCCGATTCCTCAATTGTTTTGTTTAATATCACACTATCTTGATTGGCTCATCAACATAACTTAGATTACTAGTGACTTCAATCTCTTGAGCCAGTAATACATGCATCGGGTCAAATCTATACCTCCTAAGCATGCTCACATGAAATACGTTGTGTATCTGAGACATTTCACTCGGTAAGGCTAATCTGTATACCAATAGTCCTATCCTTTCAAAGATCTCATAAGGACCAATATACCTAGCGCTCAACTTACTCTTCTTGCCAAATCTCAACACTGCTTGCCAAAGTGAGACTCTAAAAAATACTTTGTCTCTTACACTGTATTCCATATCCTTTCTATGTTGATCTACATAATTCTTCTGTCTACCTTGTGTTGCTTTTATTCGACTTCAGATCAGTGTCACCTTATCCACATTATCTTGTATCAATTCAGGGCCTTCTATCATTCTCAAACCTTCCTTATCCCAATATAGAGGAGATCGACATTTTCTACCATATAATGCCTCATAAGGTGTCATTCCAATATTACTGTAGTAGTGGTTGTTGTAAGCAAATTCAACCAAGGTATATACTGATCCTAAACTCCTTGAAACTCCCATACATATGCTCTAAGCATATTCTCAACAGTCTTGATTGTCCTCTCACTCTGCCCATCTGTTTGAGGATGAAATGCAGTACTAAAATTCAACTTCATACCTATAGCCTACTGAAGACTCTTCCAAAACCTTAAAGTAATCTGGGATCTCTGTCCGATACTATGGACATCGGAACCCAATGTGGTCTTACTGCCTTATTCACATACCTCCATGCCAACTGGTATAATAATTTATTCTCTCTCACTGATAAGAAATGGGCCGACTTACTCAATCGATCCACTACAACCCATATAGCATCATTTTGCCTCAGAGTCTTAAGCAATCCCATAATGAAATCCATTATGATTCGTTCCCATTTTCACTTCAAAATAGGTAACGAATGAAGCTTCCTATCTAGAGCCTGATGTTCATCCTTAATCTGCTGGCAATTTAAACACTTAACTATATAGTCAGGTACTTGCTTCTTCATTCCTGGCTAGCAGAAATGTTGCTTAAGCATATTATACATCTTGGTAGTACCAGGATGCATAGCATAAGCTGCTATATACGCCTCCTTCAGGATTTCCTTTCTTAATTCATCCACATTAGGCACACACAACCTCTGTTTTAACCACAATGTTTCATCTATCAATTTAAATTCAAAATCAGAATCAAAATTCATCTTAATTTTCTCAATTAGCTTCACCATTTTAGAATCTTTACTTTAAACTCTTTTAATCCTGTCATGCAACATAGGCCTCAGTTTTAGTGTAGCAATCAAGGCTTCATTTTGCTCTAAATTTAACTCCACATTCAAAGCTCTCAATTGAATCAAGCTTGGTAACCTCGATAACTAAATCTGAGCTACACTGTTATTTAACTTCCTACTCAATGCATCTACCACTATATTAGCTTTCCCTGGATGATACTCAATCGTACAGTCATAATTCTTTAACAACTCAATCCATCTTCTCTGTCTCATGTTCAACTCCTTCTGAGTCAATAAATATCTCAAACTCTTATGATCAATGTATATCTGGAATGTCTCTCCATATAAATAATGCCTCTATATCTTTAGAGCAAAGACTACCGTTGCAAGCTCTAAATCATGTATCGGGTAGTTCATCTCATGAGACCTTAATTATCTCGATGCATAGGCTATCACCTTACCATATTACATCAACACACATCCCAATCCTTGATGTGAAGCATCACTGTATACTACATAACCACCAGTTCCTGATGGAATAGTCAACACAGGCGCTGTAGTCAACCAATGTTTCAGTTCCTCTAAACTTCTTTAACACTCATCGTTCCATTTGAAGACCACATTCTTCCTCAAAAGTTTAGTTAGAGGGGTTCAGATCAAAGAAAAACCTTTGACAAGCCTCTAGTAATATCCAGTCAATCCTAAGAAACTCTACATTTTAGACACATTCTTCAAAGCCTCCCATTTCATTACTACCTCTATCTTCATTGGATCTACTTGAATACCTTGCCCATTTACTATATTACCCAAAAACATTACTTGATCCAACCAAAACTCACATTTACTAAATTTAGCATATAGTTGTTTCTCTCTCATAATCTGTAGTATCACTCTTAAATGCTCAGCATGCTCTTCTCTGCTCTTTAAATACCCTAAAATGTCATTGATAAATACTATTACAAAGTGATCCAAGTAGGGGTTAAACACTTTATTCATTAATGCCATAAATGCAACTGGGGCATTAGCTAACCTAAACAACATTACTAAAAACTCATAATGTCCACACCTGCTCTTGAAAGTACTCTTCGGTACATCAACCTCTGCTATCTTCAGTTGATAATACCTAGACGACCTCAAATCTAGCTTAGTGAACATGTGAGCTCCCTACAACTGGTTAAAAAAAATCATCGATTCTAGGTAACGGATACTTTTTCTTCACTGTAACCCGATTCAGATGCCTATAATCAACGCACAGTCTCAACATTCCATCTTTCTTCTTCATAAATAAAACTAGAGCTCCCAGGGTAAAACACTTGGTCTAATAAATCCCTTATCCAACAACTCCTGTAACTGAGTCTTCAATACCTTCAGTTCTATAGGTGCTATCCTATATGAATAGATACAGGAGGCTCACTTGGAACTAGATCAACTATGAACTATGTTTCCCGGTCTGGAGGTAAACTAAGTAACTCTACGGGAAATACATCCAGGAAATCCCTAACCATAGGAATGTCCTGTCTTGCTCGGTTCGGTTATCAATGACGTGGGCCAAATAAGCCTCACATCCTCCATGCATCAACCTCAAGGTACTCACAAATGAAATCTGCCTGGTTGGCACTACTTGGCTAATACCTCTAAACACTACTCTCGGTTAATTAGAGATTCAAATATTACCTTCTTAGTATAACAATTCATGATGGTCCTATGAACAATGAGTCAATCCATGCCTAGGATAACATCTATTTCCTTTAGCGGTAACACGATCAACTCTGCCTGATCAATTCGAATCAAACACCTCTTGCAGACTTCTCCTATCACAGTAGTACTACCTATCGGTGTACTCTCTTGTAATCCACATCTCAATAACTCTCTATCATAATGCAACCTAGATGCCATATGCGGTGCAATAAAAGAATGCATAAATCCAGGATTTAGCAATGCATAAGCCTCAAATGTAAATATGAGTAACACACCTACAACAACATCTAGAGACTCTTGAGTCTCTTGTCTCATCATGGCATAGACTCGGGCTTGAGACTGCGGTTGATTGCTTCGCACCTCAGCCCTACTAGTAGCACTCCCAAAACTCATTCGGCCTCTCTTTCCAAACCAACTAACTTAGCTCTGTTGAACCGTAGTTTCTGTTGCCGCACTTCCCTTTTCTACCAGATTGTGCTCCAAACACAACAGAGCAGTCCCTGGCCTGATGTTCAAGTGAGTCACACCGAAGGCAGGCTCCTGTCAACCTCCAGCATTCACCACTGTGGTTTTTCCCATAATGCTCAAAAGTCAGTAACTGACTTGATACTACACCTCTACTATTGTCAGACTGAACAAAACTATCCCTCTGTCTGAACCCTGATTGTCTTGATCCAGTCGGTGGTTTGAAAGCTCAATTCTGACGCTTGTTGAACCTTTTGCCATAACCACCTTAAGATTCACTAGGCCTCTTCTGTCTAGACTCCGATCTGCACTTAGACTGACTGTCCTTCAACAATTACTCAATGCAGATTGAGGCAGCTCGTAGTTCTGTAAAACTACCCAGGTTAGAAATAGCTAACCTTGTCCGAATTCCCATGTTCAGTCCATCTTCAAATCTCCTGCACTTGTCTTCCTCAATAGGAATCAAGGCAATAGCATATCCCATAAGCTCATTGAACTTAACCTTATACTCTGCCACAGACAATCTGCCCTGCTTCAGATCCATAAATCCCTTCATCTTCCTGTCCATGCAAATCTTGGGCATGTAATTTTCCTTGAAGACCCTCAGGAAGTCTTCTCATCTCAGACTATAAGGCCTGATAGTGCTGCCTGGAATAGTTTTTCATTATTGATAAGCTGGGCCTTGTAATAGAGAAATAGCATAGTCAAACCTCTCGTCCGTCTCACAATCCATATGATTAAATACTCTCTCTGTTCTCTCTAGCCATCCCTCAGCCTCTGCAGGGCCTGTACTTCTGTAGAAGTCCATAGCCTCCTGCTTTCGTAATTTATTGTACCTCCTTTTCCTTCTCTCAGGAATTCTCGAAGGCATGCCCTCAGGTCAAAACATAGATGACTCTCTACTAGCTCGTTCTGATCCTAGGTCAGCTGATCACCTATGGCTGATGACCTATAAAAGACACGAACTTCAATTACCATCCGAAATTCTCACAATATTTCATGCTTAACATTCCTACATATCCCTATAGATGCCAGCCATGCTCTGATACCACTAACTGTAATACCCTACTTCCATCCGACACGTGTCCGTACGCCCTTCGAACACACATGCACATGCTTGATAGAAATGGTGTGCTAACTATTTCACTTTCAATGTATCTCATGGCATCATAATTAAATTCATAAACAACACAATGTCTAACATCCAAAATTTCCTCATTTCATTTCATAAACCATATATCCATCATCCAAGTTTGTACAATATCAACTTATCAGAGTCACAGCAGAGTATGCTACATACATAAGGATTAAATATAAATTAAAACTAATCCTTCAGTCCTAGCTGACCGACCTTTGAGCTATGTCTTCTATATAAAAATTGTACAAAATCCCTTCTAAGCAGTCTTAGAAGCTAAGTCGTCACTCTCTCGAACCTGAAAATGCTAACGTTCCAATTTGGTTGAGTTTTGTGAACTCAGTTGAGTAACCATCCTCGATGGTTCACTCTTGTCATGAAACACAACAATTCATGCTAACATATAATCCACATCATCACAATTATCATCATGTGATATCACGAAATACTTTGTTCACAATTTGCCACATTTCAAAATCCACACAATTCATCATTTCATTGCGATCATGCCAATTATAATCATTGATAATCAATCACGCATATCATAAAATAAAAGTCCTCAAAACATTGCAACTATTCAATTTATTCATATCATATGTATATGCAATGTTTATGAGACTCAACTTCATTTAATTATGTTGTTGTGACCAAGTGCCTTTTTTACTGTCCCGTATCTATTGTAAATACTGGGCTTTATCATACTGTCCTGTATCCATTGTGGATACCAGGCTCTACCATGCAAATTGAGTCATAGCCTCTTACCACGGATGTCTGAGCTTTAAGCTCTTTTTTATTAGCAACTCTGGTCACAACTGCTTTTATATTTCATGCATTCGTGAAATAAATGCATTTCATATTTCCAATCGTCATATTTAGTACACTGCTTTCGCATTCACAATGCTCATTCACAATGATCTTCGGACTTGGTCTAGCATTCAATATATAAGTTGAGAACGCATAGTTAATCATATTCACATTCAAGTAGCACTTCCAATACAGTCCCGAATATAGAACTTCTCAAACAATCAATTTTTCATAATCAATAAAATCACATTCACAAAATAATTCAATACAGAATGTAAACAACAATAATGTAATGTAAGACCATCTTAGGTTACTCACCATGCTTCCTTTAGCTTATTGCCTTGACTTCCTGACAATGTCTGAAAGCGGTCGCTCAACGTGTTCTTCTATATGCAAACACATACATTTCTATACACTGATGTGCATTTTCATATGAATAATCAATCATGAATACATTTATAAATGTATCATGTAATATGCATGTTCAATGACAAATTCTCAGGTATGTTTCTTTGATACACTTTAGAAACAATTTACAACTCTTCCAAGCATTCTTTACTCCAAAATACACTTTACTTACCTTAACCCTTTAATTCAACATCAACTAAATTCAATGAACAAATTGATTGCATTAAACTCTCAAACCTCTACTCAGTTAATTCAACATTGCCTACCTCATTCATAATGCATCAAACAATCTTATCACATATTTAACCAACTTTTCCTAGATTTTCTCAGACAAATTTCATGTCAGATTTGTATGGCTATTATAACCTAGAAAATGACATTTTGAGACAATAATTTCTTCTAATAAAATGTTACTTTATGACTGGGTTTGGATTTGCAGTGCGGTGGAGATAAGTACTTATTCATCGCAGTCACATGTTTAGATCTGCGGTAAACAACCAGAGATTGGAGAAAAGTGCGCTACTACCGCAGAAATCAATAAGCAGAAAGAGAGTTGTGGTAGGAAACTGCTTATGCGGTAGAAAATTTACTTTCTAATAATAACCTTCACTACAAGTATTATTTTCTGTTATACTCTTAATTAATATGACTAATAATATATTTTTATGAAATATTTTATTTAATAAATTTATTTTATTTATATTTTCTTATTTTAATTTAATATTTTATTGTTTATAATTTTAAATTTATATGACCAATAATAT
>JAOQML010011598.1:0-12252 GCA_027568935.1 Erythroxylum urbanii | reverse complement strand
AATTGTGACTTATTTGTGTTAAAATTTTATTTGGAGACTATTAGTATTATTTCGAAATTTTTGGTAAATTTTAGGAAATTTCAAAAAATTTGAGATATTTTGGAATAAAATAAAATAAAATAAAAATAGAATAGGAGACAAATGGGAGAACGACAAATGGTTTTATGCATGGTTGACATGTGTCATTAAATGAGCAACCCAAATTGTTACATTTTTTCTGAAGCTTTTGTTTTTTTCGTTACCGAAATGCTCCAACAACCAAAATGCTCTCTTCATTCATCCATCACTGAAACATCTAATACTTGATGAACACTTAGCAGTCTAGAGATTGGTCTATATCATTTCTCCTTGATTTTCCCTCCATTCACCGAAAACTTTTCTTCAATCTCACTGTTGGAGTTTTCGCTAGATAGCTAGTAAGTGAGTTTTAATTTTCTAGTTCTTATAATGGATTGTGCTGATGTTTTACTGGATGTAAATGGATGTATATTTGAGTTGTGGATGTATATTTGAGTTGTGTTGAGTGAGTAGTTACGGTGACATTAAGTGATGAAGGAATAAAAAAGAAAAAAAATGGTGCGGTAGAGAGAGAGCAAAAAAATGAAAGTGCAGAAAATATGTAGAAAGTGATGAAAACTGTGAGTAATGTTTTGTTTTTGGGTGTTGTATTTGATATTGCATTTGAGATGTTTTAGAGTTAAGGGAAAAGAATGCAAATGAAAACTATATGATGAAATGAGGTTGTTGTTGAATATTAAAAGAAAAGCAAAAACGTATATGCAGAAAATTGATTCACAGCCGTATGTGAGTGTGTTTTGATGTTTGTGTGCAAATCTTGGAATTGTTGAATAGTTTGTGTTGGGATGTGTTGAGATGAAAATTTGTGAAGTTATTAACATATTTTTGGATTATGTTGAGAATTGTACTCATAAAAACAAAATTTGCAGTAGAGAGAGGAAGAAGAAGGTGATGGTTTGCGTGTATGGTTTGGTTTTTGAAGGTTGAATATGAACTAGAGTATTTTTACTGAACAACTTTGAGTCTTTTGGCTATAACTTTTTCATCCAACCTCAAAATTACTTAGAACTAAATCAATAGACTCTTAAGACATTCATCTTTCTCTCCATACAAATTTAGGGCCATTTGAATTAATTTGAAAAAGATTGATCGAATCAAAGTGAGGGAATGTGCTGTAATGTTATGAACTGGAGAATTTTCATTGAACATGCTTCGGTATTTTCATTATATCTTGATTTGTAGATTTCCAAATCAGTTGATTCTTAATTCAGATTAAATTGGAGATTATTTGTACAACCTTTTTGAAGTAGAATTTTAATTCTGTCTCTAAGACTTTAAAAATTGGCATGAAATTGAATCTTGGTTTAGGTTGTAGCACTACCAGGGATAGAAATCATATCCTATAATTATTGAATAAACTATATTGATGTAGGCTGAATTAGACTAAGGTTTCTTTACTAAAGTTGTAGCTTATTCTCTTATCTTTAAATTGGTGTAAAGATTGTAATTTTTGGATATTGGAGGTGAGATATATGAGTTGTACAACTTGACTGCATGATCATGCTCTAGCCAAATTTCCAAATGTACACAATATGTGGTATTTTAAGTAAACTCATAGAATAATAAACCAAAATTGTATGATATTAGTATCATTAGAAACTTAAGACACATAGAAACAATTGTCTAGAAGAAAGTATTACAGACATACATCATTTTCTCGATCTTATTGCTTATGCAAAGTTGACCCGAATGGGATACTTTCAGCAAAAGCTTAAATACAGTTTATTGATGATAGATCTTTATGATAATCAAGTTGATATGAACTATGTGACAATATGTTTATGATTGATTATGTGTTATAACATGAGTGAACCACTGAGGATAGTTACTCTATTGAGTTCATAGAACTCACCAAAATTGCACATTGACAATTTTAGGTTCGAAAGTGAGATGACCTGGCTCCTAAGACTTCATAGAAGCGTATTTTGTGTAACTTTGACTATTAGATATGGCTTAAAGGTCGGTCAGCTGGGAATTGAAGACATAGCTTGTTAATAACTTTTGTGCATTCCTTATGTTGTAGCATACTGTGTAGACTGAGTTGTTTATGCTCATAAGATGATGATGTATAATTACAGATGATGTTAAACTTAAAGCTACAATGTATATGATGGTATGATATAAAATGAGGAAAATTTTGGATGTTAGCAAATGTGTGATTTGTGAGTTTAATTATGATGCCATGTAATAAGAGAAAGTGAGATAATTAACATGTCATTTTTGTCAAGCATGTGCACGTGTGACCGAATGTGTCAGATAGGAGTGGGGTGTTACAAAGTATGATTCGCAATGTTCCATAAAGATATGGTTTTCTCATAAGTGAATAAAATGACGTATTGCTCATAGAGGATGATGAGCCTATAACCTATAAAAAGGCTTTGAAGAGTTCAGAATTTGAAAAATGGCTTCAAGCTATGATGTCCAAAATGGATTCCATGTATGAAAAGAAAGTATGGACTTTGGTTAACCTACCCGAATGGCTAAAACACATTGGATGCAAGTAGATTTTCAAAAAGAAAATCAAGATGGAAGGTAATGTGATTACCTATAAAGTGAGGCTAGTTGCTAAAGGTTATTGTCAAAGGCAAGGAGTTGACTATGAGGAGACATTTAGCCCCGTAGCCATGCTTAAATCCATTAGAATACTCCTAGCCATTACTGCTCATTATGATTATGAAATATGGTAAATGGATGTGATGATAGCTTTCTTGAATGGAAACCTAGTTGAGGATGTGTATATAATACAACCTGAGGGCTTTGTATCCAGAGATGGAAAAAGGGTATGCAAGCTTTAGAAACCTATTTATGGATTGAATAAAGCATCTAGAAGTTAGAACATCTGATTTGATGAGATAATTAAGGAGTTTGGTTTCTCATAAAATCATAATGAACCTTGTGTGTACAAGAAAGTTAGTGGGAGTGCTATCATATTCTTTGTGTTATATATGGATGACATATTACTAATAGGAAATGATATCTCAAATTTGCAATCAATCAAAGTTTGGTTGTCCCAAATTTTTTCTATGAAAGACCTTGGAGAAGCAACTTATATATTAGGAATAAAGATCTATAGAGAAAGATCAAGGAAGTTGCTAGGTCTTTCAAAGTCAACATACATAGATAAAGTGCTAAACAGGTTTAGCATGGAGCGGTCCAAGAGAGGGTTTTGGGATAAAACTCTCGAAAGTTATATGTCCTAAGATGCAAGATGAGAGGACTCGCATGAGTATGATCCCGTATGCTTGGGTAGTGGGATCAATCATGTATGCTATGTTATGTACAAGACCCGATATATCGTATGCTCTAAGCGTTACGAGCAAATATCAATCAGATCCTGGTGAGGGTCACTAAGTGGCTGTCAAGAATATCCTAAAATACTTGATAAAGACTAAGGATGTATTCTTGATATATGGAAGTGGATATCTTATAGTGGGTGGGCATACAGATGCTAGTTTCAATCTGACCAAGATGACTCCAAATCCAAGTTAGGTTATGTTTTCACATTGAATAGTGGAGCAGTCAATTAGAAGAGTTCCAAATAAGAGACAACTGTAGATTTGACGACTGAGTTAGAGTACATTGCAGCTGTGGAAGCGGCGAAAGAAGTTGTTTGGATCAAGAAGTTTGTTATGGAACTTGGAGTGGTTCCGAGCATAGTAGACCCAATATTATTGTACTGTGACAACAATGAGCTATTGCTTAAGCCAAGGAACCAAGGTCTCATCAGAGGTCCAAGCATGTACTCAAGAGATATCACCTAATCAGGGAGATAATTTATGGACGTGATGTGAAGATAGAGACAGTGCCTATAGATTAGAACGTCACTGATCTTTTGACTAAGCCACTTCCTCAAATAAAATTTGATTCTTGTGTACTCGCCTATGGTATTAGATACAAAGGCAATTAGATTTAGTGCAAGTAAGAGATTGTTAAAGTAGTGTTCTAAAGGCAATCACCTTTAGCATTTTTGTACAAACTTTTTTTATTAATAAAGCGAAAGGAAATGTTCATTAATTTGATATTCGTTAATATATGAATTGATATTGATCTTAAATCAAATTAATAAAGTCTATGATACAAAACATAGCATAAAGGAAATCATGATGAGATCATGATAATGAGATTCCTATCATATGCAATTATGTTATTATCTAAATAATCCCTAGTCATCGAATTAATAAGACAGGACATTATTAATCCAGATAGACTAACACATGTTATACTCCTTAATTTGAACAAGCAGTGGATCTCACAAACTGTAAACATGAGATGTTTAGAGTTAACATGTGGATGCTTACTAAGGGTAGTAAGTACATCGGATGACCCGCTATGGGATTATCATATGGATGATCTATTGAATGCAATGATTAATCTCATTATAGAAATGATGCAAATATCCTTAGACATGAGGTATTCTAGGATATCTTGGATACTAATCCTGTCTTTGACATCATTCCTTGTTACCTCAAGATGAGGTCACTCTTAGGGTGGTGATTGAGTCAGCTATTAGTATTCGAAGGTAATTGGGTACCTAATAAAAGATTCACCACTCTTAATAGAAAGAGATGATACCCAGGGCCTCTTATCGAGGTCATTACTTAGGAGTGTCTAGCCAGAGTAGTTATGTATCATGAAAAGAGTCTTCTATGACACATAGAGTAATGAGATTCCAGGACAAGAACCAACATCACTTGGACTAGATGTAATGTAGTCAGTCTAGTGCAATTCACACATAGCCCATACTCCGAACCAAGTGGGGTATAGTATGGTAAAAGGACAAATTGCACAGTAGTTATCTATGGAAAGGTTTGTAAGTTGGATAATTATCTAATCAACTTATATCATGGTAAATTAGCATCATGAAACCCTTCATGATTTTCTTGAATTAAAAGTTAATTCAAGTGCCTAAATAACTGAGAACTTAAGGGTCACACGCATAAAAGATCGGATGAAAAGCATAGTGTGTATGGCTAGTAGGCCACGATCGTGACCGAAGGCGAGCTTATTTTTAAGTGTGGCCATGATCGTGACTGAAGGAACGAATGAGTACATAAGTAATTTCTTCACTTATGTACATAAGAGTCTAATCACTTATTACACACTTAAGTGAGAGCATAAGGGCTCTAGAAGAGTTCTAGAGTGAGAGAGAGGTATCAAGAATCTTGTTCTTGCAATTTATGCAGTTGTTGCATGAATCAAAGTGCATGCAACAAGATTCTTGATCTATCTTTTATCATTTTAAGCATCTACTAGAACTTATCTAGTTTGGTGCTTAAATTACCCTTATACATTGTTTTTTCTTAATCTTTGCATGTTCTTAGGTGATCAAGGAAGGATTTGGTGTTTGAAACAACCCAAACAAGGAGAAAAAATAAGAAAGGAGGAGAAACAAAAGGTAAAAGTTTTATATTTCATGCTCTTTTACAAATCTATCTATGCATGTATGATTTTGTATTTTTCTAGGTTGTTATGGTGTCAAAAAAGTTTTACATTTCATGCTCTTTTACATATCTTTGCATGCATGTATGATTCTGTATTTTTCCAGGTTGTTATGGTGCTGGAATCTAGATTCTGACACCATGACAACCTAGAAAAATACATAATCATACATGGTGTTGGAATCTAGATTCCAACACTTTCGCTGCATTGTCATGCATGTGATGCATACATCCATGGCATCCCTAATAGTATATATTTGTTCGTAATTGATTTCTTTTCGGTTATTTCATAATCTGTTCATCTTTTTGTTTCGTGTTTGTGATTAAAAAAATTTGATACAGATGGAAGTAATTTTTTCTTTAATTTATATTCTCAATCTTATAATAGTGTTTGGACTGATCAACCTAACTTTTGATATGGATGGGATAATCAGCCGAATTACTTCCATGATATACTTAGATGATAGTTTGTAGGAAGCACAACAATTCTTGTACATACCAAAAGCTTCCTATCAAGACTCAGGTACATCCTTGGAAGAATTACTTAATGTGTATGTTGCTAACACTTTGTAATTCTAGTAGGAAACAAGTTCTTGAATCCACAACTTGACAAGCCAAGTAGATAAATTAATGAAAGTATCAACCGCCTAGCATCACAGAGCAAAGAGACATAACCATATCAACCTGAGGAGTACTCGGTGGATATTTGTACGGAAACTTTACAAAGTGATTAGGAGCTTGAGAAGTATGAGTTCAATCCTCAATGAATTGCTTGTGTCGAAGAAGCTGAGGAGGAGCTTGAAATAGAAAAAGATACATCTTTTAGCTCAGAAGTAAAAACTGAGTTAATAATTATTGTTAAGACTGACTCTTTACCTTTTCCTAATAGGTTAGAGAAATTAAAGGAAGAAGAAAAAGGCAAAAAGATGTTCAAAATATTTCCAGAGTTTATGAACTTAGTCGAGATTGAGAATCTGAGGATAGGGACGATGTTGAATGGGGATGATGATCAACTAAGGCCTTATCCAGAACAACCTCAAGTTGACATGGCGCTAACTGTAACACCTGAAGACCACAATTTTGTCACGTGAGGGGAAGAAGGAGTCGAGCCAGTTGTAATAAAGTTTGTTTAAATACATTTATCAAGGAGGAAGTGCATATAAGTTTACAAAGTTATTCATGATTAATGCATCTTCCTAGAGTTGTAACGAATGTGCTATTTGAGTATGTTAAATATGAGGTAGGTGTTGGCTAGGAAGGTTCACTCTTAGTTTCAATGTATTGTTTGCATAAATTGTATAAGGATTCAGATTGGTATATGCTTCATGTGGTTGGTGTGTGAGAGTTGAATTGGGTTATGAAATATAAATGTTAAATTTGTCTTAACTGACGGTACCCAGTTTTTGATGAGTGTTGCTTTGTTTCACTAGCTTAATGACTTTTATGCTACTTAACCTAAATATATCTCACCTTACCTTTACCCACGTTACAACCCTAAAAACTCCTTTGATTCATAATTTTGTGTATGAATTATAATGGTGGAGAAATGAAATGATATGCAAGGTTATGGGTTATCATGATCATGAATAGTGTTGAGTGTACCTATAGATATATTTTACTTAAAAAACATTTTTCAAGTCTACCATTAGATTGCTAGGTTTTCGAAGATGATGCTTGTTGATTGATCATGAGTAGAAGCATTGAATGTTGAATTATTGCTATAATTTTTAAAAGTCATTAATCTTTGGTTATGATTATATAGTCTTGGAAAATATGGGAAATGAGTCAATGTTTTTAGGTATTTGAACTTAATTTTAATGTTTTGCCTGAGGATGGTCAAAAGCTAAGTGTGGGGATATTTGATATGAATGGATTTTGCTATATTTTATATGTTATTTCATTTGAATTCATTCTTGTTTTTTATGTTTAATTGCTCATTTTGTGTTCCTATTAGTTTTACATGTAGATTTAATGATAGAATACAAATACAAGGTTAAAGCATGAAGTTTTGAAGCCATTAGGAGTTAGGAAGGTAATCCATAATATAGCCAACAAAATGAAAAAATGGAGAAGCATTAAAGAGGTTGTCCAAAACAACAGCCAAATGTGTTTAATGGAGAGCCAAAAGCTTGTCCAAAATGGCAGTCCTTGGAGCTTTCCTTACACACCAAATGACAACATCTTTAGAGGTCCTCGTTGCTTCAAAACATAACTCAATTGGCTTTTAAAAATCCAGTAATACAACATCACCATTTGTGCTCAAAGGAGAGGCCACAAGGTTATAAACAAAATAAGCTACAGTAGCGTGGTCCATGAAGTTAAATTGTCCTATTGAGCTACAGTAGATAGGGAGGCAACAGAAATAAAAGAAGAGATAAAATATTGACGTGAAAAAGAGAAGAGTGGAGGTGAATAGTAAGGGTGGACCTTAAACTTAATTTGTCACATCAATGAATAGTGAGAGAATAGTGCATTAATATGAGAAGAGAAGAAGAGAGTTGTGGCAGTGAATAGTCGAAGAGGTTTCGGATAGGGTTACAACATGTGTCTAAAGCATTTTCTTAGGATAGACCCATGAAAGGCTAAACATCCCAATGCCAGTTCGGAGGCAACATCGACGTCGACAACTCAGGTTAAGTATTTTGTTGTTTCTGTCTCTCATTGGAAATTGGTTATGTTATCTTCTATGTATTGACCAGGTATTTGAACAATGATGATTTTAATCCTCTACTAGGTCGTTTTTTATCAAAACCCATTGCTAGAATCGAATGCAATACATAATCGTTGTATTCCTGATTCATGTGTAGCAATTAATGGTTCTGAATCATTAGAGATAACATAACATAGGTTAAATAATCCGAGCTTGTGTGATTATTGCCTAAATTGGTCTATTTTTCTAATTCATAATGCAATTGTCCGGATAATCTTAGAGAGCTTATTTTAGGTTTCTCAATAGCTAGGATTAATTAACGAGCTCTTCGTGATTAACTAGGATCTAAGGAAAAATCAAGATTAATAGAGCTTACTATTAATCTATGACTGATAATTGCTAAGAGAGATAAAAGAACAATAAATCAATGAATTATACTTAATTAAGGTATAGGCCGAGATTGAACTAAATAACTGAATCCCTACTGAATTCCCTAATTCTATCATTTTTTGCATGTTTTACTTAATTTATTTTCATTAGGTTTATTTTTTTATTTTCTTATTAAATCCCCTCCCCCTAATTTTCCTAAACACTGATTAATTTCATTTCAATAACGTTTCACACACTCTCAGTGGGATTGACCTAGACTAGTTATTTTATTTTGAGTAGCATTATGACGCGCCTATCATTTACTAGGGTGATATTCAATTGTGCAATCGTAGTCTTTCAGCAATTCAATCCTTCGCCTTTTGCTCATATTCAATTTTTTTTACTCAACAAGTATTTTAAAGTTTTGTAATCAGTGAATATCTGAAATGTCGCATTATATAAATAATGTCTCCAAATCTTTAAAGCAAATACTATTATAGCAAACCTTAAATCATGTACCGAATAATTAAACTCAAGAGACTTTAACTGTCTCGATGCATATGCAATCACTCTGTCATACTACATCAGTACACATCCCAACCCTTAGTATGAAGCGTCACTGTACACTATATATCCTCCAGATCCAGATAGAATAGATAATATTGATGCTGTAGTTAACCAATGCTTTAGCTCCTTAAAACTTGTTTGACATTCATCAATCCATCTGAATGGTATATTCTTTCTCAGAAGTTTTGTCAAATAGGCTGAGATTAGTGAAAGCACTTCAACAAACCTTCTGTAATAACAGACTAATCTAAGGAAATTCTAGATCTCAGACACATTTCTCGGAGTTTCCTATTTCATCACTGCTTCTACTTTCTTTAGGTTTACCCATATGTCATGTCCAGATACGATATGACCCAAAAATACTACTTAATCAAGCCAAAATTCACACTTACTGAACTTGGCGTATACTGATTCTCTCTCATTATCTGTAGGATAAATCTCAAATGCTCATAATGTTCTTCTCTACTTTTTGAATACACCAAAATATCATCAGTAAATACAATGATAAAGTGATCTAAATAAGGTTAGAATATCTTATTCATCAAAACCATAAAAGCAGATGGAGCATTTGTTAACTCAAAAGGCATCACCATAAACTTAAAGTGCCCATATCTTATTCTAAATGCACTCTACAATACATTAGCCTCTGCTATCTTCAATTGATAGTATCCTGATCTCAAGTTTAATTTTGTGAACACTTGAGCTCCCTGTAACTGATTAAGTGAATCATCTATCCTCGATAGAGGATACTTGTTCTTCACTATCACCTGATTCAATTGTCTGTAATCAATACATAATTTCCATCCTTCTTATTCACAAACAAAATTGGAGCTCCCCAAGGTGACACATTGAGCTTGATAAAACCTGTTGGGCCTAGGTCTCGGTTCTCATTTCATAGTGACAAGGTGCTAAAATTATGCGACTTTTTAAAATAAAGTGTATATATAAAACTAACATCAAAATAAAAAGAATTAAATTTCTTGGTGGGAGTAAGAACAAACACATAAATAAACAAACAAATTAAAAAAAATTCACAGAATGCATATAAAAATGTCACAACTATGACACCAAGAGTCACGAGCGTGAGTCAAAGGAGGAGTAGCAATCGTGCTTAAGCACGATCGCGATTTTTGGTGAATAGGGGTTTGTCGCGATCATGCTTGTGCACAATCGCGACATTCATGACTACACACTCCTATTACAATTTATCATAACTTTCAATCCCAAAGTTCAAAAATTATAAACTTTATGTCGTTAGAAAGCTAAAAGAAAAAGCTACAACTTTTATGAAGATAACTTTATCAAATTCTACTTAGATCAATATAGTTTATTCATTGAAGTTTTAGAACACATTTTTATCCCCTTATTCTCTTATTTTCTCTCATCTATCAATATATACTTCTATGCAATTTCCAAAAGACCCAAAACCAATAGCACAATCCATACATACAAAACTCCTAGTTTAACCATTTTCTTAAGAAGATCTATCCAAAAGCCATTAAACAACTAACAATTTTATTCCCAACCACAATTGACACTTACAGAGAAAATTTTCTGCACATATACAAAAGAGAAGTTCTTCAACCCTTCTTTCATTCATTTCTCAACAAGACAAAATTTCATCCTCTCAGATGTTTCAAAGTTTATACATAACGTCAATTACATATTTCGAGTAAGCACAATAGCATAACGTAAAAAAATACAATCATGAATGCTCATGCTTGATATGCTTCTAAAGTACCAAAAGTTTCTGAACTAACATAGTTACAAATATAGAAATTCTTGGAGATTTGCCGAAGTTTTTGCAAGGTTCATTGTCGATCTGCTATTTCTTGCACCTGAGGAGTGGAAAAATAATGGGGTGACCTGGGAAGCTCAGTGGCTAATATGCTTGTAGCCATTGGTGACGAGCCATAAACAATCAGGCACTTATATATACATATATAGCACCTTAATCTAGAAATTTTTAACATATCCACAATTCCAACTCACAGAACACATAATAAAAAAAAATGCTATCACATAAATGATATCATGTATTTTTCAATCATTAAAACAAAGCATTCAATCATATATCATGCTCAGCAAATCACAATGAAATGCACAAACAATATGGCTCGAGAGAATCCCATAAAATAAAATGGCAAAATCGAAGTTTACACTATGAATGAAATGAGTCCATTTTCGAAGCTTATGTGCCATAAGCAGGCAACCTGGAGAAGGCTTTAGGTCAACGTTCATATGACGAACATAATGGTATCTCTCTTACCCACATAAGCAAATTTCCAATGCTTACATATTTCATACTATAATAATATTTTCATGCTTCTTAAAGTTTTCTGTTTTTCATTAACATCAAAGCAACATAATTCTTGCAAAGCAAACATGATATCAAATTCACATAATATTTTTTCCTCATTCACAATTCAGCTCGTCAACATAACGACTATAAACGTATTACCCACCTATTTATTTGTAACTTCAAGCTCAAGCTTATTCTTCCTTTTGCTCTTTCCTTCAACTTTCTTGGTTCCCTTCAAACAAACATATTTCCATTCAAAAGAATATATAAATAGAAAATCCTTAAAGTAATAATATCCAAGAATGAGCTTAGACTTACTCTTATCTACTCTTAGTTTAACTAAACTAAACTACTAATATCAAATAGAAAATCCATAAAAATTAAAATAGATTTCTTCTCTCCTTTCTCCATTCATTTTCAACACATATACTTATTCTCACTAGTTTCTTCTTCTACCAAAATAAGAAGAATAAATAAAGATTACCTATAAACTCAACTGACTATTCTTCTTCCTCTTCTTATCTCTTTTATATTTCTTTCCTTCTTCTTTTCTGGTTTGGTTTATGTTTCTCTTCTTTTACTTCTTCTTACATTTTTCTTCTCTCTTGCTTTTTTATTTTACATTACTCTCTCTTTTTCCCTAACTTCTCAAACACATCTCTCCCTTTTCTCTTGTTGTTGCACGACTCTATTCCTCTTTCTCTAGTTTCTTCTAGGTTCTTCTTTTCTTTCTTCCTTACTCTCACGAACACGTCTCTTTCTTTCTTATTATTTTATTTTATTTTTCCAGCACTTCACTCATGCACCCTTCATTTGTTCTTCTCTTATTATTCTAAAACAAACTCTAA
>JAOQML010011548.1:0-12254 GCA_027568935.1 Erythroxylum urbanii | reverse complement strand
AAGCAAACTTTATTAATCTCAAGGACTAAAAACCCGAAGGTGAGTTTAGACGTAAATCAACACTCGACAACAGTTAATTTCAATAATCATCCTAATTTCATACATCCATAAAATTGAAATAAAAATAGAAATATTGTTAGAACGGATTCGTGGAGGCAGCGACTGTGGGAAACCACCTGTTCTGGGAAGTATGCCTTATCAAGCTTCTTCTTCGTGTGTCTCTTCCTTCGTCTCCTTCCTTAATCTCTCGATAATTCTCTAGCTTTTTTTTTAGAATGTGGCTGACGTGAATGCCTCTTTTTAGACTCTCCAAGGTTGTTATTTATGTCCCTTTATGATGTATTTATACTTTGGATGCCCTAGGTCTACGTCAAGGTCGAAACGGTCCAAAAAATCTTACGAAACTAGAGTTTTTACTTTAGCTCGATGCAAGCCACGATCATGGCCAGCGCTTAACCCTCTCTTTCATGATCGTGACCCAAAGTGCACGATCGTGGTCTGGCTACCCTAGCTCATCCCTTTCTGTCACTATCGTGGCTTGTTGTGTCACGATTGTGGGCTATGTTTTTGGCCCGAAACTCTTCACAATTGCTCTGTTATTCACCATTTACCCTGAAACACTAACAAACACTTCAAGGTACCTTAAAAATATAACAATTAATCTCAAAGACTCATACTAACCCATAAAAACACTTAAACACTTAAACACATAACCTAACACAATTAAACTATAAATACACACTCAACACTCAAATTCACACTAAATGCTTAACAAATTACAACCTAAAACACAATGCAAATTACAACTATCGCTGATCGTAAGAGGGAGTAAAGATAAAGGTATTATAATGGAAACTTATGAGAGGAGTTTAGGCCAATTGAAGCTTCGCTAAAGGTGGGGAAGGTTCTTGGTTTTCTAAAATAGGAGAAGCTGCTAATGGATAAGAAAAAGAACTATAGAGTAAAAGAAAATAAAGAGGAACTAGAGGCGAGAAGAATGAATGGGAAGGAAGGCAAAGTAAGCTAAAACCAAGGGAGCAAGAGTAATTTTAGAGAAGCTAGGCATAAGGAAGTAGCTAATGTGGTAGAAAATAGTTATCCAAAAAATAGTAAAGGATTGGAGAAAAGCAACAGTGGATTTGGAAGAAATACAAGCTAAAGTTACAAGAGAAAGAGAAAATTAAAGATTTGAAGGAAGGGAAGAGGAAAGAAAGTTACCTTGCATGCACCCACTGCAACAATAATGGTAAGGATGAGGAACATATAAAGTGAAGAGAGCCATATGTCAAAGATGTAATTCTAAGTCACATACATAGATCAATGATATGATTAAAAAGGTGACAATGTCGCCAAAAAAATGCCAAGACTTTGAAAAGAAGAAAGCATTAAACCTATCAGAGCCAGAGGCTTTATTTGGATCTAAAGTTGGATGGTGAAGCATCTCTATCTAATCTAGAGAAAGTCTTTGTGAGAGAAACCAATGGATGATTAATTAGGTAATAAGAACTTAAAGAGATTCAGTATATGAAAGAGTGTCACTTTCACCACCTAACAAGTTAGAAGTGTAATAAAAGGTAAGACTTTTTAAAAAAATTATTTATAACACCCTCCCTTGGTCATTTAAAAATGTAATAATTTTGTTAAAATTCTTATATATAAGGATGGAATTATGAAAGAACTTCAAATTGCTATCACCATCTATAAGCTATCTTACCCTTTATTTTTCCCTATGGGTAAGTTATGGGCTCTTGAAGCCTTAATAAACTCTATAATTATTTTGCTTTTTACCTCTTTTAGTTGAACATCTCTAGGTTTAACAAGAAGTAAAACATGTATTCTAATCTTACGATTAAAACGTCCAGCTTAGTATTTCTAATTGGATTAAAGTTAGAGATATTTTAGCTATTTTTAATCTTTTTTAGAATCCTTACACATTTATATAGTTCATCATTATAAAAAGTAGACCTAACAATAGCTTCTTAAAACCCAAATTGATCTATTAAGTAATTCAACTCAAGTAAAGGCAGTTTAGCACTTTTAGGACAGTAAAAAAGAACTCTATAGTGAAATCATCAGAGGATAGGCTATTCCTTAATTAAGCTAAAGAATTTGAGAGATCATTCAACTAGGAGGTGAGAACAGTAGCTCTATCTAAAGTTTTCATTTGAAAGAGATTATCAGTTTGATTGTTATTTTAAGGGAATTGATTCCCTCATATTTAAAGTCAAAGATACTAGAAGAGGAGATGCAAGTACTTTATCATGTGCTCCTTATATCATGTCTTCTTAGAGGGAAATCAATTTCATGAGGAAAAATAGTGGATTTAAAGTCACCAATCACCAACTAAAGAAGATCAACTAAGTTAATCTTACTAGAGATATCTACCATAATTACTTTTTAATGGAGAAGTTGTTAGAGGTATAGAGAACAATCAAATAACAATCAAGATAGAAGTTATTGATTATAAAAAAACTAGTTCAAAGTGAATGTACTTAATTACTCGATTGAAGAATAGTTGTTACTGCTACTTTAGAGGCATCGTAGCCATCAAGATTTTACCGTTTTAGTATTACTGAAGGTTACTTATAATAAGTCAATTCCCACAAATCAAAAGATAGGAAGTCATTCAATATATGAGCCTTTATTTTGGCATCCAAAAGATCATAAAGGTTTAAGCCTCTTAAATTTTAGGCAATGATAGACAATTAAAGGGAAGTATAAGAGGAATTAGTATTAACCTTTTTCTTAAGTTCTCTATCATCTTTTTAGATTTATTAAGTGTCAAAGAATCCAAAAAACCCATATTCCTTCACACAAAAAAATCCCATATTTGATATAATAATTTGATAGTGGTAAGAAAACTATCAAGCTAGTGTTTAAATTCTTTAAAGTTTTATAGGCATCCTTTACCTAAAGTTAATCTTAGCACTAGCTAGTATTGCATATTAACTATATATTGGCCTTTTGAATTACAAAAGAGTAATTGTTGGAGTTATCTACATCTATTAAGGAGATACTAGTCTCTTTTAAAATAATTTCATCATATTTTCCATTATTGAACAGTCCCTTAATTGCTCTCCATACCTTGATCGACTACTTGGTATGTGATTTCAATTGATAGCTTAAAGAGACTTCTACAATAATGAGTTTTTCCTTATTATTGAATGTAAAAAGTTTAATAGCGTATGGTAAATCCTTATCAAAGTTTATCTTAATACAAATTAGAGTATAACCAAGCCTTTTCAAGGCAGTTATAGTTTCATCAAGGCAAATCAACTTTTCAATTGCACTTGCAATGTAGTTTAATACTTTTATTCTCTCATTTGCTAATGGGATATTGTGGAAGTTCATCTAAAGAGGAGAAGCCTTTCTATTAAATTTCTCTAACTCAATACTAAGTCACTCTTTGTACAAGAAGAGGGGAATTCGTCTTATATGCCAAGGACCAAATTCAAGAAGTTTCATAAGTCCATATAGAATATTAAATTTTAAAAATAAGAGAACAATATAAGTTCGCTTAAGGCTAAAGCAACTCTAGTTGGAGGACTTCAAGTGAGAAAATTACACTAAAGTATATAACCTTTTAGAAATTCTAACTTTGAGAACTTTAAGTGAGGAAGGGGGAAGAAGATTATTGGGACTCCTTTAAATTATTGAGAATACAAGAACCACATTGAGTGAAAAAGGTTGTCTTCTTCAATAACATTGGATCACTAAAGATTAAGAGAAAGTGAGGTGGGAAGGAAGAGGATACCTAAGGGTCAGAAGATGAGAGTGTAAGACAATTGCTTTCAAGGACTAAGAAAAAAATAAAAAAAATGAAATAATAACCATTATAACATGAAAGAGACGAGAGAGAGAGAGGAGAGACCATTGAGACCTAAGGTGTACAAGAGAGAAATATCAAGTTCTACAAAAAAGAAAGAAAGAGAAGGATTAAAAAAGATTCCAAAACTAAAGACAAAAATCAGAAAAAAATAAAAAAAATGAAATAATAACCATTATAACATGAAAGAGACGAGAGAGAGAGAGGAGAGACCATTGAGACCTAAGGTGTACAAGAGAGAAATATCAAGTTCTACAAAAAAGAAAGAAAGAGAAGGATTAAAAAAGATTCCAAAACTAAAGACAAAAATCAGAAGAGAATTGGAAAAAAAATAAAAAGGGATGATGAAAGAAGTGAGAAGAGAAAAAGGATTATCGAAAGGGTGGAAAAGGAAGAGCACTGATTAGTCATATCCAGAAAGAAGAAAAATTAAGAATCCTTTAAACTGGAAAAATCCCAGCTTAAAAGACTACACTAAAATTAGAATTAAAATGTGAAAAATAAGTCAAAATTTCTAAAAAGTGCATTAAGAGAGTCCTATAATCAAATTCTAGTATATATATATACCAATTGGAATAACTCTATATGAGATTCAACAATATAGTATTGGAGCACCTCTAACTTTGGTAGGAAAGCTACTGATTTTGTTATCCTTAAACTTACATTAAATTGTTGTATTTACTATTTATTACATTAAAGAAATTGCCAAATTTTCAAACAAATGCAAAAAGGCTTCTAACCTAAAGTGGACCACCAATTCAATAAAAAAACCCTATCTAATTGTACTATTTAATGATGTAGATTAGCTTCCTTATTTACTTAAATAAGAAGGTTGCTATATTAGTTGTGACATTGTAGGTTATCAAAAACTAAATAGCATTGATTAATTGAGGGCATAATACATCATTAAGTTACAAAAGAAATGAAAGATGTTATGCCTTAAATTTTAGCCATTTTAAACTCAGGCTAGTAGATAATACCTATAAATATAATAATACAATTGCAATAGTCTCTACTTAGACTGCCAATTTTATTTGTGATTTTCCCTCTTAGTTTTACATTTAATAGGTTTAGCTTTTTTCATCTTTTAATTAGTAAAATACAATTGCTTGTAAGCACAATTGTATTTTTTGTATTAATATTACTATTATTTACCAAAATAAAATATACAAAATTGTATACAAAGTTTACTCTAAAGTTTAAGTCTTTATCTATGTTTTACTAACGTAGGATTAGGGTTAGTCATTCCTTAGTTATAAAAATTTGCATGCATATGAGAACATTTATATATATAGGAAACATTTCTTGCATTATAGATATTTGATAGAAGAATGTTACAAAAACACTATTAGTATAACAAACATTTAAGGTTAAGTCTAAAACATCCGAAGTTAAAGTTTGAGGACATATTGTTTTCATATTGAAAACTTGAACTTTATAAGTGTGAGAAGGAAAATGAAAATCTATCACTAGAAGAAAAAGAAGGAATTGAAGTAGGAATAAGTTAACTAGATGAGCTTTACATTTCAATTAGCTAAATAAGCTAGTATTCTATTGTAACTTATAACAGATACTTTGTATATGTATAGTTAAATGAAATGAATAAATTAAAAAGCCTTTCACAATTTTATTCAACCTCTCATTCTTCCTTTTCACTCTTAAAAGTTCAAACATGGTATCAGAGCTACTTAATTTTAAGGTTTCAATGATGGCTTAATCTACACTAAAGCTACCTATTATAATTATGTAGAGTCATGTTAAATTAAAGCTCAGCTTCATCACAAACTTCATCACCAATGGAAAACCCAAACTCTCCATATTTCATTCATCCATCAGATGATCCCAACACGCTGATTACATCTATAAAACTCACTACACTAAATTATGCAACAAAGAGTAGATCATTTATTCTAGCTCTTTCAATCAGAAACAAGATTGGTATCATTGAAATCATGGATTCTATGTAACAATTTAATCATTTCATGGTTACTGAAATCAATGAGTCAATCTCTGGCTTCGACATTTTTTTACGTAGATTCAATTACTACAATATGGTAATTACTCAAAAAACGCTTTGTTCAACATGATGATAATCAAATATGTAGACTGTAATATGATCTATCCATGTTAAATCAAGGAAACAAATATGTTGATGCATATTATACATAACTAACCATGATTCTCAAAAAACTTAGGTATTATAAACTTTACCCTCACTGTTTATATAGAATTTGCAATCCACAATTCTTTCAACATTATACAAATCAACAATTGAAGGATGTTATTTTTAAGTTATTGAATGGATTAAATGATTCATACTCTCATCATACTTTATAGGTCTTATTAAGGGAACTTTTTTTCACCTTAGAAGAGGTATATAATATGGTGATAAGAGATGAGTCTTGAACATTGATACAAGGTTTATCTCAACATTTGATTGAAACATCCATATTAGCATCTCTTGGAGAATAAAATAGAATAAGAAATCAAAAATTATGTGAATTCATTGCAGGAAGAAAGGACATAAAAAAGAAAAATGCTACAAAATGTTTGGTTTTCCTCTTGACTTCAAATTCATAAATCAAAGCAACAAGGGAAGATATTGGTTAATTTAGTTAGCTCCAATGGAAGTGATTTTCCAAATAAAAAAACATTGAATCCACTTAAATCCAAGAAACATTTCTAATGATGCTAACTATGAATCAGATGTAGAGACTGTTATCACTTCTAAGTGGACAAGGAATTGTGCAAGCACAATAAACTATTTCAATAGCTCAATCATCAGGCTCTAACTCTAATGTACATAATGTATAACCAAGTGATATGGGTAACACATTATTCCAATTTTGCAAGTATAACTCTCAGCCTACCTTTTTCATTCACCACAAGCATACTTAATGCATTTCAGGCTACTACAACATCATTGCATGATCAATAACATTAAATATATGTGCTTCTAATCATATATGCGGTAATGCTTAACTTTTTCATTATGTCAAGACTGTTAAAAATCTATACATTCATATGCCAAATGGTCAAAAGGCTTAAGTCACACATTTGTGTTCAGTATCACTCTCTTATTTAATACATATACACAATATTATATGCATACCCTCTTTCAAGTTTAACCTCCTATCTGTCAGTAAATTTACAAAAACTTACAACTGTTCCTTTATGTTTTCTTCAAAACGTTGTGAAATCTAGGGCCAATGTCCCCAAATGATGATTGGTTTTGTTAATGAATGCGGGCTTGTCCTTTCTTCAAGAAGACCTAAATTCATTTGAAAAATGTCTAAAGTTCCTAGTACTATAAACAACTTGATTCAGTGTTTGTTTCTAATGTAATCACAATTCAGAGTCATCATTGTTTGACATTTGGCATTATAGGCTTGATCATATTGTTCATGATAGATTAAGTGTAATATATAAATTTGAACCTGATATAATTTTTCATTCTAATAAAGTCTATGAAATCTATCTTTTGGTTCCAATAAAGTCTGTGAAATTTGTCCTTTGGCAAAACAAAAAAGACATCCTTTTGCCTCTCATATCAAAAAAACTAAGCAACCTTTGAATTATTTCATATTGATGTATAGGGTCTATATTTTGATGCTACAATTAGTGGTTTTCAGTATTTCCTTACATTGGTGGATGATTTCACTAGAGTCATTTTGGTTTATCTTATGAGACACAAGTCAAATGTTTAGTTTATCCTACCTGGCTTCTATAATCTAAATGAGAGTCAAGTTAATAGAACGATTAAGCAAGTAAGATTAATCAATGCCAAAGAACTTGACATGAAAACATGCTTTGCTGAAAAGGGAATTACACATCATATATCTTGTGTTGAAACTCCTCATCAAAACATTGTGGTTGAAAGGAAATATTAACATCTATTTGTTATTACTAGAGCTCCTATGTTTTAGTCCAAACTTCCTAGGAAATTCTGGGAAGAAGCCATACTCACATCCTGTTATATAATTAATAGAATCTTGCAAAATTTGACACCTTATAAAAAACTCTTTTGCAAATGATCCCAAGTTCCTATATTATAAGTTTTAATATTTTTAAACCTCAATATTTTTGCGAGTGCACAGGTCGTTTGTGTAGTACCTAAGATGTCGATCCTACGAGTAGGGTTAATCTAATCCTATAATCTAAGGTCTGATACTATTAAACAGATCCTTAACAGACAATGAAATTAAGCACGGAAACTAAATAAATCAACCAAACCAAATCAAATAACAAAACAATATTTGACAATTAACAATTAACACTTAATGAAAACAATCACGAAAACTCGTAACAATTTCAATGTTAAAATGAATAACAAATAACATAAATAGATTGATTTGTTGAACAATGATTGCACACCCTAGAATTCAACCTAGTGAGTTAACCGAAAGAGAGAGAGGGAAAATTATCTATCTATAATGCTAACCTAACTAATTATGATTTATCGAGTCAATAGTTCTAGATGATCCTATGGTTAATTACTCTCTCAAGTTATAATTGAACCCTAAAGAATAAACCCTAATCAGATTATGGGAAGTTGTAATCTCTCAATTAACAACCGATCCAAAACCTAATTAGTTCTTAAGTTCTCTAATAAACAATTGGAAACCTATATGTGATCTCTCTACACAAGAGTTACCAACCTGATTTAATTCTGAATCTATTAAATTATCTAATTCTCGTTAGCACAATTTAATCATTTTTTCTGGATTCATCCTCTCAGTTTATTATAGAGATATGAAGTATAGAATTAAACCATAATTAATTCAATAAACAAATAAAACAATCAGATTTTATTAAATCAAAAATAATATTCCAAAGGTGAGTATAGAACATTAATCATGATTCAATTATATCATCAAACTATATATCCCAATTTTTTAATCAAATAAAAGTGAAATACATAGGAAATAGAACTCGAATGGACAATGGGAGGCCCCGACTCGGAAAGATTCTTATTCTGGGAAGCACGTTAAGTCTGCATCGTCTTCCTTTTCTCTCTTCTCTCTTCTTTCTTCTTTTTCTCGATCTCACAAAGTTCTCTCCTTTAGGGTTTTGTCGTGGTGGCTTATCAAAGCTCTCCCCTCTATATTCTTCATGTTCTTTAAATACCTTGGCAGCCTTAAGGTTTTTCCACAGTCAAAATGGTCTGAAAAATCCCTCGAAACATGACGTTTCCTCTGTGTCTGCCCAACGTAGGCCATGATCGTTTCTAGCATCTAACCTCTTTATCACGATCGTGACCTAAATGCCATGATCGTAGGCTGTGGTGGAGTCTTTCTGTCATCATTGTGTCCCTTAGGCCACAATCATGGTCTGGTTCATATGTCAATGTCATCGTGGGCTATATTTTTGGCTCGAAAGTCTCCGAACACTAACAAACACATCAAGGTACCTAAAAACATAACATTTAAGCTTAAAGACTTATACTAACCCATCAAAACACTTAAACACATCAACTAACACAATTCTAACCTAAACACACACTAAACACTCAAATTAACACTTAATACATAACAAATTAAACCTTAAAACGTTATGCAAATCACACCTAACATTAGGCAATCTAATTGACCACGCAATCAATCTAGTTGGCTATTATATGGAGAGAGATCTCATGTGACACTCGATTATTTATTAGAGGGATTAAGATCTAATTAAAATTGTGGGTTTTGTTAATTGAGACATTGCAAATTCTATAATTTAATTAGGGTTAATGAATTAGGGTGTATGATTATAACTCGAGGGAGAGTGATCTCCCCTTTGATAGTCTAGAACTGACACCCTGTTAACACATAAATGACTAGGTTAGCATTAATGATAGGAAGAATCCCCTCTCCCATAATCTGGTAATTTTCCTTTGATTGATTTCTGTTGTGAATTTTATGTTGCTCAATTTGAATTCCTTTTGTGCCAACTTCCTGAATTACATTCCCACTAATCAAATTCTTGTGTTTAATTTCTTTTTCAATTTTATTTTCATTTTAATAATTTTCTAGCCTTAAATATCCTAGGATTAGATTAGTTCACCCTCCTCACTGGATCGACTCTTCACTTACTACAAATCACAACCCATGTAGTTGTGGTATTTGAGGGCTATAGATTGTAAGCTTGCAAATTAGACAACAATTTTTAGCGCCATTGCCAGAGAGGTATAGGATTAGTTTAGTTTTAGTAGTTTAAGGCATATTTCCAATCTTATATCTGTGCACTTGCATAAACACAAGAGTTACTAGAAGTTCAAGTTGTATAGCTAAAACATTAAAGCTTGATATCTCTCGTCTAGAATAAGCCATTAGAAAAGCTCGGCGTGAAGAAAAAACTACGAAAGCAACTATGGTCGAGGAGGTTTAGTAAGAATTCAATCAAAGAGGCAATCAAAGAGCTCAACTAAGGACCCTCATAGATTTCATGAGGCCAGGATTCAATGTAACAATTTAAGGTGTTGCTAGGCCACCGGTCAATTCTATGCATTGACAAATAAGGACCCAAATAAACATATCATAAACTTCCTTGAAATATATGATACCTTCTGATATCATCAGATGTCAGAAAATACAGTTAGGATGAGACTTTTCCCATTAACATAAAAGGAAAGGGCTAAGGCTTGGTAGCAATCTCTTAGCCCCTCTAACATCACTACATGAGAGCAATTGGTATGTGCCTTCTTAGACAAATATTTTCCCCTCACCAAGACTACCAAAATCATCAAGGAAATTACAAAATTCCAACAGAGCGATGGGGAATCGATCTGTGAAGCTTGGGAGAGATACAAGGATTTGTAGAGGACGTACCCATATAATAACCTACAAAAGGAGTTCCTCTCACAAACATTTTAGAATGGGGTAAACCTACCCACGAGAGGCATTATTGATGCAGCCTCAGGAGGATCGTTAATAAGGAAGACGGTAAAATGAACCTGAGGAGTTGTTAGAGAAGATGGTTAGCAATAGTTCCTTGTGGAAAAATGAGCGAAGTAGACAACCCATAACTTTTTAAAAGTATAAGGGAGTTAGACCTGTCAATCAAATGATAGAAATGTAAGTTAAAATTGAAAATATAACTCGACAGCTAAAGAATAAGAAGGCTTTGTCCTCAGCTACTGTGAAAGCTATTTAGCTAAAATGTGAGCTGTGTAGGAAAATGGACCATGATACCATTGATTATTTCCTGATGAAGGGTAATGAGTCAGAGCAAGTGAATTAGATGGGAGAGTAATATGGTCAAAGAGGGGGAAACAAACCCTACATTAACACGTATAATCTCTGGTGGAAGAACTACCTAAACTTTTCGTGGTTTAATAATGATAGAGATTAGTTCATATCTCAAGGACCACCTAGATAGAGGTCAGTTCGTGGTTTCTAATAAGACAATCATAACACAATGGATTCTAAATTAGACAAGATTCTAGACAAAATTGGAGGTGTATACGATGAATATAAGAGGCTTGAAGGCAACTTCGAGCAAGTTATAAAAAATCAGGCTTCCTTAATAGATAACCTAAAAGTCCAAATAGGCCAATTGACAGCAGCGCTATCGACCTGAAATGTAGGAAAGCTCCCAAGTAACACAGATTCCAACCGAATGGAAAGAATTATGGTTATCACCTAAGCCAATGAAGAGAAGTTCGACCAAATGAGGGAAGATAAAGAGAAGGAAAGGGAAAACGAAGACAAAATTTTCCTTTAAAGTGAACTTGAATTTAAGCCAATCTAAGAGCATCGATATGAAATTCCTTACCCTATTCTAACACAAGGAAATTCAATTCCAATTATGGACAAAGGGAAAATAGAAGGCCAAAATGTAACATCCCGTTTCCTATACGGATAGAACAATTATTTGTAAGACATTGATATGACTTAAGCTATAGGAACGTTAGACATAAGTTACTCGTGACTTATATATTGTTTGGCATATTCATACAATTGCATATGTTTTCATTTGGCATTTCTGGGTAAGTTATGACAAATTGTCATTATGACAAATGGTGAATTAGTGGAGATAAAGAGTACATGAAAGGAGCATAGGGATAATGTTGTTTAAGCTAGGAAGACTCTACTACAGTTTGTCATTATGAAAAATGGTGAGTCATTAGAAATATACAGGACACGTGAGGGACATGGAATGAACTCACGTATTACATTGTCTAAATTAGGAAAAATCTACCATATTCCTCATTCTTCACTGAAGCCCGTCACATCGTGATTCTCCTCCCTGACCTTCATCACCAAATAGCGATCTAGCAGTCTTTGTGGTGTTGCTTCCTATCTAAGTGTTAAAGTATTTACACTGAGCACTTACTAAGCGAGTAAGTGGTTATAATGTTGTTTCCACTATGTAAATGAGCATGTGCATGTGAGATATGCATAACTGCATAAAAAGGGTTCATAGTGGAGAGAAGAGTTAACACGAG
>JAOQML010011495.1:0-12255 GCA_027568935.1 Erythroxylum urbanii | reverse complement strand
TTAGTTCCTTTCCAAAAACAATTCAATTTCTACTCCAATTTTTCTCCAAAATTCCAATGGCTCAAATCAATAAATCCAAAAATCATTTATCTAAATTTTCAGTGCCATTGAACAGTCATTTTTGCTACCGATAAACAATCAGTCTGTCATTTGGCATTTTTCCTAGTCCAGAAATTTTCCCAAAATTTCCAGAAAATAATTTCTAAAATTCTCCAAAAATTGGAAAAATCAAAATGACCCTCTCCAACACAATTTTTCATACACAAAAATTTTTTTTATATCACTTACATTTATTAACAAATATACCGAGAAATATCATGAATGCATGTACAGTCATTTACATGTGCAAAATTCACTATTCACTTATATGTGTATGCATGAACATGTCAAGACAATTATAAGCACTTATAAACTATTCCAAATTACTATTTTACCCTTCCCATTGGTGATGGGATGTTACAAAACTTGTGCATTTCATGACAAAAAACACCATAAACAATACACATAACACAGGCTCTGATACCAATTGTTAGAATTTCATGCGAAAATTAACACACAAAACCCAATATCAATTACATTCAAACCATCACGAAAATAAGAATTGATAACGTAATGTTTGACGAACACGCAGCCATATTAAATCAATAACTTTCCTTTAATTGATAAGCCTTTCTATTCTTGATCTCTTCTTCTCCTTATCCAATGTGATACATAGAAGTATATATTTGAATGATGGGAAAGAAAACCAACCACATAAAGGGAGAATGTATCTTGCTTTTATAGATAGAAGAAGAGGGCTAAGAAATAACCGTTGGTTTTTTATTTATCCACTCCATCAAAGGGCAAGTAGCCTATCAACAGTTATTATTATTTTGGGCATTCTTTTAATTGGCTAAAAATGGGTAAAACTTAAAACATTAGGTTAGTGGGCCACCCACCTAATTTAACGTGAAAATAACATGAGAAGCTTGGCTCCACGCTTCCTAGTAAGTGGACTAGGATGCTCATCTCTCGTTAATGATAGAAGATAACGAACGGTGGGCTTGTGAGCATACTGAGCAACCTAGTGAAGAGGTGTTTAATTACAAAAGTCTCGCAGTTATGTCAACCTTGGATTCTTTTCTACCTGGATCTTTGTGTTGGTGTTTTGGTTGTTCCAAAACTTGATTGGTAAATGCATTTTCTTTTTTTTCAGTTACTAACAGTTTCACATAACGTTTATCTTCATTACCTTTTATTACCATAATGTTTATTATTATTATACTAAATGTTACTTCTCTTAATGCTCTCAGTTAACATTCATCTGGTTTTCTCTATATATATTTGCCCATCCTGTTTACTAAAACACATATATATGTACTCATCTCTCTTTCTTCTTACGAGATAGAAAACACAACACCTTCTCTCCTTTATCTAGCATACGCATATATACTTTTCATTAAACACACACTTTTTTTTATTTGTCCATATAGAGTGCGTAAATTCTTTTCAAGATAGACAACTTTTCTTTCATTTTGTCACACATATATTTGGTCGGTTTTGCATCTGTCTGTTTTCTTTTTCACTCGTGGAAACAATTCTTACTCTACTCTTTGGAGTGCACCAAAGCTGGTAGAGAAGGCGTTAATCCTAGGGGACAGATCCCATTATCCTGCTGCATCGTAGAGGGAGAATTTCAGACTTAGTGCAGTGATTTTTCACGATGCCTTGCATTCAGATAAGCCATTTCAATTTTATATTATTGCTTTTTCACTATTTATTGCATTACTACTGTTGTAGAAAATTGTGTTATTGTACTTATTACTGTTTTGAATTTTGCTATTACTTGTTGGAAATTTTTGCATTTTGTTTTTGATGTTGTATATTTAATTTCGATATAAGTTAGAATTATGTCGTCTGCAAATGAGACAAACGTAGGTTTTGCATTTACTGTTCCCCACATAGATTTTGCCTCTTTCACTATAGCCTCGAAAATTATACCTGAACTCACTAGATTAGAACCTCTAGATAGAAGAAACTTCAAAATATGTTTTAAGAAAATTCTATTTTACTTTCAACAACAGGAAATCGATTATATACTATTTTAAGAGATTTTTAGTGATAATACCGACCCTAAGACTATTAAGGATAACCGTACCATTAGGAGAGTGTTACTTAACCATATGATCAACCATTTATTTGATGTCTACTGTAAGTACAAAACTGCTAAGGAAATTTAAGATGCTTTAGAAGTGAAATATGGGTCGAATGATGCCGATACTAAGAAATATGCAGTTGTTAGGTGGTTAAAATTTACCGTTGTTGATGATAAGCCTATTATGGACCAACTACATAAAACCTAGTTGCCGAAATCCTTTCTGAAGGTATGAACACGTGTGAGTTGTTTCAAGCTAATGCCTTTATTAAGAAACTACTTGCCTCATGGAATGAGTATGAAAACTGATTGAGACATAAGATGAAAGACATGAAGCTTCAGGAGTTAATATGACATATAAAGATTGAGGATGCCAACCATGCATAGGATAAGACCAAAACACTCACCCTTGTCCCTACTGTTAAGGCTTATGTGGTAGAACATAGAAATTCTAATAACTTTAAGAAGAATGGTGGATAAAACAAGTCTTTCAACAATAAGCAGAGTTAGTTTAAGCGCAAAAGGATTGATGGTGATTGTTGGTGGTGCCATCTTGCTACCAATTGTCAAGCTAGAATCAACTATGAAAAGAAAGGTTAAGGATAGAAACCACGACAGTTCGAGAAAGGAAACCAGACGGGATACCAATGGGGTAACCAAAAGAACTTTGGTAAGCCTCAAGCTACTATGGTTGAAGCTGGTTATGACGAGGATATCATTACTGTTATAGTGTCTGAAGTCAACCTTGCTGGAAATTTGGTCGAGTGGATCATTGACATAGGAGCCACACGCCACATCTGCACCAATAAGGACCTGTTCAAAGAATTGAATGATGTTGTTGATGGTGAATTTGTATACATGGGTAACTCCAGCAAAGTTCCTGTCTAAGGAGTTGAAAAAGTCACTCTTAAACTCACTTTTTGAAAAGTGTTAGCATTAGAAAATATTTTATTTTTTCTTGATGTACGTAAAAACTTGATTTCTAGTTCATTGCTTAACAAAGCTAGTGTTAAACTGATCTTTGATTCTGATAAGCTAGTTTTGATTAAGAATAGGAACTTTGTTAGAAAAGGGTTTTGTAATGGGAGCTTATTTGTACTTGATGTTGAAATGAATGCATCTACTTCTTCTATTTATGTTATTGAGTCTTTAGACTTATGACACTTTAGACTTGGGCATGTGAATGTGAGGTCAATTAACAAATGCAAAGCGTAAACTTGTTACCCAACCAGATCACTGATGAAATGGAAAAATATCAAAATTGTAATGAGGCTAAACACTCTAAGAAACCTTTTAAGTCAGTGATCGAGAGAGAGTCACAATTGTTAAACTTGGTGCATACAAACTTGGGTGATTTTAAAAATTGTATAAGTAAAAGAGGCATGGGATATTATATTACCTTTATGGATGATTTTTTAGATTTGCTCAAATTTACTTACTGAAAAATAAAAGTGATGCAGAGGAAATGTTTATGAAATACAAAGCTGAGGTTGGAAACCAATTAGAAAGGAAAGTTAAGAGATTAAGGTCTGATCGAGGTGGTCAGTATAGTACTGATTTCCTTGCTAATTTTTGTGAAAAATTTAGTATTATTCATAAGCTTTCATCCCCTCATACAGCTAAACAAAATGGAATAGCAGAGAGTAAAAACTGAACAATTAATCATATGATGAATGCAATGTTGATTTCTTTCGGTTTACCTGATTTTATATGGGGGGAAGCTATTCTTTCAGCTTGTTATGTTCTAAATAGAGTCCATCATAAATGGTGTGTAAGTTGGTTAAGTCTTTGTGTGGACTTAAACAAGCTCCCAAATAGTGGCATGAGAAATTTGAAAGTGAGATTTTCAAACATGGTTTCACCTCTTGTGATGATAACTCTTGTATCTATGTGAAATATGATATCAATGACTGTGTAATCATAACTCTTTATGTGGATGATATGCTTATTGTTGGTACTAGTTTATCTATCATTGATACTACTAAGAGTTTGCTAAAGTCTTCTTTTGATATGAAAGATCTTGGGCCTATGGACTTTATTTTAGGAATCAAAGTTGATATGACTAATTCTAGTTTTAGGTTGAATCAAACTCATTATGTTGAGAAAATTTTGAAGAAGTTTGGTTATTATGATGTTGATCTAGTCAAGACTCCCTATGACGCTAGTGTTTCTTTAAAGAAAAATCTTGATGACAGAGTAAACCAAGTTGAGTATGTTAAAATTCTTGATAGTGTGATGTTCTTGATGAACTATTCTCATCCTAATATTGCATATTGCTTGAGTAGACTTAGTAGGTATACTCATAATCCTAGTCAAGAGCAATAGAATGCATTGATTCATTTGTTGAGGTATTTGAAAAATACTATGCATTATGGATTATCTTTTAGTGGTCATCCTCCTATATTGGAGGGGTATTCTGATGCTAACTGGGTTATGGAGAGTGAGGATATGCACTCTACCAGTGGTTATGTTTTTACCTTGGTAGGAGCTGCAGTGTCCTAGAAATCATCCAAGCAAACATGTATTGCGAGATCAACAATGGAGGTTGAGTTTATGGATTTGGAGTTGGCAGGACGAGAAGCTGAATGCCTAAGGAATCTCTTAATAGCTATCCCACTTTGGGGAAAAAAATTCCTTCTGTGTTCCTTCATTGTGATTCGCAGGCTTCCATTCATGTTGCTAAGAACAAGGCATATGATGGAAAAAGTGGAAATATCATATTGAGACGTAAAATTGTCTATACTTTAATTAGACATGGTGTAATTTCTCTAGACTATGTCAAGTTAGAGAGAAACTTAGCGAATCAGTTTAAAAAAACTTTGAGTAGAAAAATAGTTTTAGAGCATACTAAAAGGATAGGGTTGAGCCCAATTTTGTAGTAACCTCATGATGGATACCCAACTTGGGAAGCCAAGTTCAATGGATCAAATGAAGTTATCCGGTGACTACTTACTTATACATTGTTTATGGAATAATACTGAGATATTTAGTTATTGAATAGTGTCCTTTAGCTTAGCTTTACTGTGATTGTTGAGGTTAGATTATTTAATCCTTAAGGAGTTCCATAGCCCAAGTTTGGGTGGTGTGAGCAGTACACACTTGATAGACTCACATATGTGATTTTGGGGGGCTAGCCACCCTCTTATGAGAGTATTTGAGCTATCTCTCTAGAGTGATCATGAGACCAGGGCATTTTAAGGCTGTTTATTTCTCTAGCAGGTTCTGTCTTAGAAATTTCTTAGACACCAGGTTCGAGATTTAGTTCACCTAGTTGTTCGTCTATTTTACTCCAAAACTATTACAATTTGTTTCTTAAGTTTTAAACCAAGTAGGGGATTGCTGGTGTTTTGGTTATTCCAAAACTTGATTAGTTTATTGTTAAGTTGCCATTTTACACTCATTTGGTATATAAATCTCTCTTATGTGTTAAAATTATTATTCAAAATTGATGGATTTGTTTCTTAATTATTTTCAGATGATTTTCAACACTTGGGAGATGAACTTAAATAAAAAGAGGCAAAGAAAGTAAAGATAAGTCGAAATTCCAGACTAGCAGAAAATTCATTGACTAAGCGTGGGCATGTGCAAGGATGCACTGATGGGGATCTGTTTTCAAAATCAGATCTGATTCACTTGAAATTTTCATAATCTTGGAAGATCAGATTGCTACCTTACTAATGGGGATTTACAACCTGAATACGTGAGAGGTGTAATCTACTGAAGATTATGGAAAAGGGAAGAAATTGAAGGAGATAAAAGGAAGGGGCATTATTGTTCACGAAGCTTGGAGAGTTAGAATAGTTTTACAATTTCTGCAGATTTTCCATTCGTTTAGTTTACGTTTCAATAGTGTTTTTCTAAATATTCTCGGATTCTCTAGAAAAAGACCAGGGATGGAGACTTTGTGTTTTGTTATTTCTTTGATTTTTACTTTCGTTATGAATAGCTAAATCCCTTTTTCTTGGTTGAGGGAAACCATGTTATCATCTATTATGTGTGAGATGTTCCAATAAAGTTTATTTTGTTGAAGAACATTGAGTGTCTTCTAAATTGCTTTTTATAAGTGGATTGGTTAATTTCTAGGTACGTAACTAGGAATTGATTCGTTTAATAGCCAAATTAATAAAATATGACATTCAGTTTTGTTAATTACAGGTGGCAATTAGGATTACCTTCTTTACGTTAGAGTGGGAAATTCTAAGAAGAAACTCATCTTGATTAAATGCATGTTGTACATATGTTGTCTTGTTCATTAGCTTCTTAGTTCTTAAAGTTATTACTCAATTGAACTTACGATCGTATCTAGGTTGTTGATTGATAAGAATGCTTAGAATATATGTTTCTACTAATTTACACTTATGATAAAACATCACCCAATGAATGTTTATTGATGAATTGAATTTTATATCAATGATCCATAGTAGTGTGATAACATCGGTGACCCGAAACTAAGGTTTGTCTATTAAATTTTCTGATGCAATTACTTTAGTTGATTTTCAATTTTGTCATTCTTTTCTAAATTGCCGTGAATTAAAGCCAACCTCCCTTTTTACTTTGTTTTAGTGTTGAACTCGTAAACTCTTTACCGTTAAAATTCCTGGTGGGAGTGATAGCCACTTTCCACAACTACATTAATTTGTATTGACAAAAGTCAGTTTCTTTTTTAATTTGGTTGCAGGCAATAGCAGTACCAAATTTTGACGTTATTACCAGAGAATTTCTCAACAGTATATATATGTTACATGAGTAGACAAAACAACCAAACTGTTATTTGATTCAGAGATCGAGAAGACAGTTGAAAGGCTACGAAAATAGACAAAATAGTAGAAACAAGTGCAAAAAATGGAACAGATTGTGGCAAACCAAACCCTTAGCAAACTAGCCACGCCTATGGATGCTCAACAGCCCCACTACATTAACTTTCCAAATTTAGGTGATTACAATACTTTTGAATTAAAATTTGGGCTTATTCATTTATTACCTATTTTTAAGGGTTTACCGAGAGAAGATCCGTATAAACACTTGAAGGAATTTGACGTGGTTTGTATGGGAATGAAGCCGACGAATGTGACGGAAGAGTAGATTAAGCTAAAAGCCTTCCTATTTTCTCTCAAGGATGATGCTCAAGATTGGTTATAGTGTTCAACCGGAGAAAATGTGCAAACATGGGTTGAAATGAAGAGTCTCTTCTTTGAGAAATATTTTCCAACATCAAAAGTAGCTAACATTCGGAAGGAAATATGTGAAATTTGACAACATAAGGGAGAAACACTCTATGAATATCAGGAAAGATTCAAGAAACTTTGCGCTAGTTGTCCACACCACTAAACAACCGACCAGCTATTGATTCAATACTTCTACAAAGGTCTTTCACTCATGGATAGGAGTATGATTGATGCTACAAGCAGTGGAGCCTTAGTTGGTAAAACACCAACAGCCATATGGGACTTGATCGCGAACATGGCTTCTAATACCCAACAATTCGGAATACATACTGGGCATGGAACAAAAACCGTGAATAAGGTGAATATGACAACATTGGAGAAAAGATTGGATGACCTTACTTCTTTGGTGCAACAAATTGCGGTTACGAAGAAAGAAGAAGCAAAGGTATGTGGAATATGTTCAATGATAGGACATTCCACTGATGCATGTCCAGTTTTGCAGGATGAAAATGAAAAATATATGAATGATGTGGGAGGTTTTACTGGACCTAATTAAAAGAAGTACGACCCATTTTCCAACACCTACAATCCGGGGTGGCGCGATCACCTGAATTTACATTATGAAAATCCTCAAGGGCAGCAAACAACTACGAATTTCCAACAGTATAGACAACCGTATATGCCTCGACAACATCAAAATACAACACCCAATTATGAAGGTGAGCCCTCTTTGGACGATATAGTTCAATCTCTGGCCACTAACACTTTGACGTTTTAGCGAAATACTGAAGCAAGTATCCAAAATATTGAAAATCTAATAAGCCAAATGGAAACTGTCATAAATAGATTGGAGGCACGAAATTCTAGAAATTTTCTAGCACAACCAGAGATCAATCCCAAATAAAGTGCAAAGGCTATTACATTATGGAATGGTAAGGAATTGCAGGAGCCACTTCCGAAAATTTCTAGAAGAGAGGTAGAAGAAGAAGCAACACAAAAGGCACCTACCCAACCAGAAAAAACACAATCAATTCTGCAGAATATAGTGGTTGCGCCCCCTTTTCTGAGTTGATTTGCCAAAGCAAAGAAGGAAGAGTAAGAGAAGGAAATATAGGAGACTTTCTGAAAAGTTCAGGTAAATATTCCTCTACTTGATGCAATTAAACAGATTCCACGATATGCGAAATTCCTTAAAGAACTTTACACTTCAAAGAAGAAATTAAAATTTGATGAGAAGGGGCAATTTGGGGAGAATGTTTCGGCTATTTTGTAAAAGAAAAAGCTTCCACCTAAATGTCAAGACCCAGGTATGTTCACTGTCCTATGTCAAATTGGTGATTTACGAATTGAAAAAGCTATGTTAGATTTAGGTGCATCTATAAATGTCATGCCATATGATGTTTATAAATATTTTAATATGGGACCTCTTAAAGAAACTAATGTAGTGATTCAATTAGTGGATTGCTAAAATGCTTATCCAAAGGGTGTGTTAGAGGACATTTTGGTTCAAATAGGGAATATGCTTTTTTTCAGCTGATTTCTATATTTTACAGATAGGGACCGTTGATACATCCTCCCTAACCCCGATTTTATTTGAAAGGCTGTTCTTGAAACTACTAGAACGAAAATTGATGTTCATGATGGATCTTTGACTATGGAATTTGATGGTGAATTAATCAAGTTCAATATATACAATGCCATGAAAATTTAGAATGATAAATAACCTATTATTTTTGTGGATTTTATTAACACATGGGTACAGAAAAATTAGATTTTGAAGGACAAAGATGAGCTTGAAATAATCTTGGAAGTGGAAAATACATCACGGTAGAAGGACAGCCAAGAATCGGTTTTACCCAATGATCAAATGGAGATGCTAGTATGCAAAATGGAGGACAACGAACCATTGCTCAAGAAACTACCATACGTAGAGATGTCCTGAAGCAATGATAAGTTGTTACTGTCATTGGTTCAGCCACCACAGTTGGAGGTGAAGAGTTTGCCTAGCCATTTGAAGTACATCTTTTTAGGTGAGCAAGACACGTTACCTATTATAATATCTAATCAACTCATAGTTTTGCAAAAAAGCTAGCTAAGTCACATGTTAAAGGAGAATAAGGAAGCTTTCGGTTGGACAGTGATGATTTGAAGGGTATTAGTCCCACTATTTGCATTCACTGAATTTTAATGGAGGATGAAGCAAAGGAGGTGAGGCAACCCTAAGGTCGTCTAAATCCACACATTATGGAAATGGTGAAGAAAGAAATTTTGAAGCTTCTTGATGCTGGCATTATTTATCCAATTTTGGATAGTAATTGGGTAAGTCCGGTTTAGGTAGTTCCCAAGAAAACTAGGGTAACTGTGGTTGAAAATAGCGATGGTAAGTTAATACCAACTTATGTTCAAAATGGTTGGAGAGTCTGCATAGATTATAGAAAGCTTAATTCGGTTACTAGAAAAGATCATTTTTTGCTTCCATTTATTGATCAGATGCTTGAAAGACTTATAGGTAAACCTCACTATTGTTGTCTAGATGGTTATTCAGGATACCACCAGATTTTGGTAGCACCCAAGGATCAAGAGAAAACAACCTTCAAATGTCCATTTGGCACCTTTGCTTACTGAAGAATGTCATTTGGATTGTGTAATGCACTCGTGACATTTCAAAGGTGTATGGTAAGTATTTTCTCTAATCTTGTGGAAAATTGCATGGAAATTTTTATGGATGATTTCATAGTCTATGGAGAGTCTTTTTAAACATGCATTGTCAACCTTTAAAAAATGCTTAAACTTTGCATTGAAACTAATTTGGTTTTAAATTATGAAAAATGCCATTTTATGGTTAATCAAGGCATAATTTTGGGTCATACTGTCTCTTATAAGGGATTTGAAGTCGATAGGACTAAGATAGATGTTATTTGATCTTTATCTTACCCCGCGACTGTGCGGGAACATGTAGGAATTTATCAACAATTTATCAAGGACTTCTCTAAAATTACACAACCTATGTGTAGACTACTCTAAAAAGACGTGAAGTTTGATCTCGACGAGTCATGCAAAAGTGAGTTTGATGAACTCAAAGAACAACTCACTACAGCTCCGATTATTCAGCCATCGAAATGGGATATGCCTTTCGAGCTGATGTGCGATGCTTCAGATTATGCAGTTGGCATCGTGTTAGGCCAAAAAGTGGACAAGGTGTCTCATGTTATTTATTATGCATCCATGACACTTAATGATGCCCATAAGAATTATTCTATTATAGAGAAGGAGTTTTTAGCCGTAGTCTTTGGATTGGAGAAGTTTCGGTGATACTTGTTGGGGACGAAGGTGATCATCTATTCAGACCATGCAGCTCTGAAATATTTGGTTAATAAGAAAGAAGCCAAGTCGAGATTGATTCGATAGATTTTACTTCTTCAAGAATTCGATTTGGAAATCCGCAACAAATTTCTGGATGAAAGTCTCTTCACAATTCAACAGGTAATTCCATGGTATGCGGACATAGTGAACTTTTTGGTGACTAAGTCTTTACCTAGTGATTTATCTAGAGCTGAAAGAGATAAAATTAAGTGAGATGCTAAATATTACATTTGGGATGAACCTCATCTTTGGAAATTTTGTTCTGATCATATTATTAGGAGATGTGCCACAAATGATGAAATTCCTTCCATTTTACATTTTTCTCATTCAACTGTGTGTTGGGGACACTTTGGTACCAAAAGAACTACTCGAAAAATTTTAGAATGTGGACTGTTTTGGCCTAAGTTATTTTATGACTCTTACATGTTTTGCAAGTCTTATGATCGTTGTCAAAGAATAGGTAACTTGGGATTGAGAAATTAAATGCCACTCATGAACATCCTAGCATGTGAGATTTTTTATGTTTGGAGAATAGACTTTATGGGTCATTTTCCTTCTTCCTTTGGTAAGAACTACATTTTGCTAACTGCGGATTATGTTTCAAAATGGGTTGAAACTAAGGCTACTTTATCTAACAATGCTAAAATTGTTATAGATTTTGTTAAATCTAATATTTTTGTCAAATTTGGAATGCCTCAAGCTATCATTAACGATCGAGGAACCCATTTTTGCAACGGGATTTTTGAAGCTTTGATGAAGAGATGTGGTATCACACACCGAATCTCTACAACCTATCATCCGCAAATAAGTGGATAAGCTGAAGTATCCAATAGGGAGATCAAATCTATACTGGAAAAAGTGGTGAATCCAAACAAAAAAGATTGAAGCTTAGGATTGGATGATGCTTTGTGGGCGTACCGAACTGTTTATAAAACTCTGATAGGCATGTTGCCATACAGGTTTGTTTTCGGTAAGCCTTGTCATTTACCTGTGGAAATAGAACATAGAGCTTATTAGGCTATGAAGCAGTTAAACATGGATCAGATAGAAGTTAGTAACAATAGGAAATTGCAATTGCAAGAGTTAAAAGAGATTCGTAGTGAAGCGTATGAAAATGCAAAAATCTATAAGGAAAAAACTAAAGCTTTTCATAGTAAAATGATTTCTAGGAAACAATTTTCAATCGAACTAAAAGTTCTTCTTTATCATTCGAAGCTTAAGTTTTCTTAGGAAATTATGATCTCCTTGGCTTGGACCGTTTATTGTTACTAACATTCTCTCATGGTGTAGTAGAAATTCAAAGTTTAGATACCTCTAAGGTATTTAAAGTTAATGGACACTGCCTAAAGCCATATCATGAGAATTTTTCTGTTGAGCGAGTGGAAGAAATAGAGTTGGTATCCCCGACCTATTTCTAGTCAGGTAAGTAATGAAACATGTCCAGCTAAAGACTTTAAAGAAACACATTCGGGGAAACCCGTAAAATTTTTAGGTTTGTTTATGTTTTATTTTTCAGTAGTTTTCATTTTTATTTTTATTAGGTTTATTTCATTTTAGTTAGGAATTTAATTTTAAGTAATTTAGCATTTTCAA
>JAOQML010011484.1:0-12257 GCA_027568935.1 Erythroxylum urbanii | reverse complement strand
TTATTGATTTTTATTATTATTTTATCTACGTTATTATAATAATTAAATTTTGTTTCAAAACAACAGTATATATTATTCTTTTTTTATTATAAATAATTAGAAGTTGGAAAAGGGAATAAGGATCCGTAGAAGGAGAAGAAGGATGGATTGTGCAAGGAGACGGTGGAGTGTGCAGCAGGAGGAATGAAGAGTTAATGAATGGATTAGACAGTGGTGGAGAAGAGAAAGCATGGTGTAGGGAGAAGAGCACGGTTGTTGGAGATGTTGTTGTTATTAATTGTACTTACTTTTAGCTGGTTTCACTTTTCATAATAAACTAGTGGTTGTTCCATCAACTACCTCTCTTAAGATCTTGTCTCTCATATTCAACATAGTACAACAAAACTGACATTTGGCTACAAAAAAATTTGTCACTAGTTTCGAAATCGTGGCTAATAGTAATTAGCGATGATTTATATTCATCGCAAAAAATGTCGCCAAATCTCCATAGCTGAAAATTATAGGCGACATTTTTCACTAATCGTCGCTAATATGTTTTGCCCACGCTTTATTTTCGTAGCTAAAAACTATTAGCAATGGTTTAAAAAATCATCACCAATACGTTTTCGCGATGTTTAGTTTTTGTAGCTAAAAAATTTTAGCTACTTTTCCAAAAACATAGCTAATTGTTTTTAGCTATGTTTCCAGAAACGTTACAAAAGATTTTTAGCTACATTTTTTAAAACATAGCCAAACATTTTAAACTATGTTTTGTCAAATCTAGTCAAAGTTTTAGCATACATTTTAACGAAATGTTATGCCATGTTAATTATAATTATCTATGCCATTTTTAATCCTTATTATTGTATAATATTTAGATTTTTTGTTAAATTATTATATAAAAATATAATACAAAATTAATTAATAATTTCAAGCATTGTATATAAAAAATAATATATCATTAAATTATACTAACAAAAAAATATTCTTGGTATACAAGATTTTAATTACAACTTTAACATTCTTATAGACAAAATAATAAAGACCAAGACCATTTTACAAATTATAAATGTTGAGATTACAAAAAAATTACAACGTGACTAGAATGACTGTAGGTTTGCTCATGTCGAGAGCAACTTCATATGTTAGCCATCATATACGAAAGATTAGCCATAAGAATCACGAAAGCTGCTTTAAGATCGGTAGAGTACCTGAAATTATGCATAATTAAGCTAGTTTATTTTCAATTAGGAAAGAAAAAAGGAGGGTGATGGAATGGGAAAGTAATCCAGCAAAATATTCATTGAAAACCATTAACTACCTTCCAAAGTACTTTTTTATCATGTAAGCACTCAACAATCCAACTTGAGAGTAAAACAAAAAATGATTGTTGTAATATACATGGATTGGGTTGTAATATATATGCATTGGGTGCATCCATAACTTCAGCAACGAAATAAAAAGAATGCTCCAAGTGTGGATCTTCAAAAACCTTTATTTAGATATAACACTCTTAAGCTAAAGTAATTTCATGCTAAGAAGCAATAAAAACAAAAATGAAACAAGAGGCCAACACTTGCATAATCCAAATCTATAATAAAGCATATTTCTGCATGTCTTATCTAGAAATTTACTTTCTAACATGCAATCAGTAGAAAAGTAAGTTTACTTTTTAACATGTCAACTATCATAAGATACAAGAAACATGGGAATAAACATAACTTACTTACTTTCTAAAGAGCAAAAAACTAATGAAAAACAGACATTGAAACCCAAAAGCATCCAACATGGTATATTAACTATAATCAATATTTCCTGGCACCATTTCAAGATATTGACATGATTCATACAGTAACTATTGTCCATTCTCACTACCAAGCATTATCTCCTCATCCTTTCAACAAGTCTGCAATACCAAAAGACAACAACAAATGTGCAGTACTAAAAAGAAGAAAAGCTAAAATCTTTTGGTGTTTGACACTGGATTGAAAAACATCTCCACACCAATAATTCTGGTGGCTAGAATGACTAAAACTAGCCATAAACTATATAACTCTTAAACAATTCAAATTCTAGCTTTCAAAAAAGAAAAAACCCTTAGTTACATTAGAAGTTTAAACCACAAGAAATCGATCATACTTATTTGTCAAATTCAATAGCAAAAGCTCAATGACCTGTGGCTGCCAATGTCCACTATAATGCCTAAATACAAAACCGATTCGACACACTGGTGTAAATTTTCATGCAGCATAAAGGAAACTTTTTCAGGAACAACGTAAAAAGACGTAAATCAACTTCTATACCTATGTTTTTAAAACAACAAGAAGTTCTGCCAAGCGAAGTTTACCTCTTGGTAGCTCTCTAAGTATTGTAAATCCAACTCTTGAAAGTGTAGGAATCAGCTTAGTTACGCAGCCCAAAAGCTTTGGAAGAGGTATATCCAATATCACATGGCAACTATTCTAAATAAAACATCAAACACCTTGAGAGCATAGAAAAACATAATCAGTAGATGCTAGTTAAAAGAGAGGACAAAGTTAACAATTAGTAGCTTTCTCCAACTGAGTCACCACAGAGTTTAGCAATATCCCACAGCCACACCCAACATCCAAAGCCAACTTCACTATTGACCAATCACCGACACACTCCACCATTCTCTTCGTCATGTCATAACACCAACGAACTATAAAAGAAGTTCCTGGTGGTGAAAAAAAGGCAAACTCCTGACAGAGCCGTTACGCAACCTGTGAACCCAGCGGCAAATCGGGCAGTGCCACCTGGACTGTTTCCAAAGAGGAAAAGGGTCTATAAAAAGCTACAGATGGGTTCGAAGTAGAAAAGAAATGTGAAAGAAATAAGAGAGAAGAAGACGGCATGGAACAAGAGCAAGAGAAGTGTTTGCCACTAGTCCATGTCGTAAATAGCATAGATTTGGGTCCAATCTCTGGTTATGGATGTGGGTTTTCCATTTCTAGGATAGAAATGGCAGAGGTGAGGGCCCCACCGTGAGTGACATTGCTAGCAGAGGATGAGAGATGAGTGTTTTAAGCTTTATGGCCTTTTATTTTAGGCATCATTCTTGTTTACATTCCCTCTTAAAATTATTTGATATATTTTGTGATGATTCTTCAAATCATCGCCAAAGATCATATTAGGTGACGATTTTTAAAAAATCTTCGCAATCAAGATCATCCTTCCATACCAAATCAGGACCCTTTCGCTATGATTTTTTAAAATTGTCGCTAAAAAATCCACATTTTGTGACTTTTTTTCAAAACATCACTAAAAAGTCTACATTTTGTGATGTTTTTTAAAATGTCGCAAAATATGTACCTTTTGACGACGATTTTTTACAATCGTCACCAAATAGTCCTCATTTGGTGACGATTATGAAAATCGTCGCAAAAACTTACTCTTTGGCGACGATTTTTAAAAGAGTCACCAAAAACTTACTTTTAACTACGATTTTTAAAGAGTAGAAAAAACTTTCGTCGTTAAATATCTTCCCTGCTGTAGTGACAATTTTACTTTATACGCCTCTAACATAATCTCTTCCTTATTTGAGGCCTTTAATAGTTTTTCTTCTCCTTCCAAAACTATGGCATATCCTATTGAATAAAAAATGCACTCATTTTTACCTTTCATAGATTGAAATTTCACACGTATGAAGAGACATCTTAATGGTAAAATAGTTGGTCTAATACCACGATACTAATTAATCTAGCTCTAATTATTACACAAATAAAAACAACATGAGAAGAAAAGAAATGAAGTAAAAGCACAAGAATTTATGTAGTTCAATTAATTATATGAACTATATATACTAGTAAGAAGATACTTCTTTTAATATTGTAAGAAAGATGATGCAAAGGGAATAGATGACATCAATCTTCTCAATCCCACAAAGATTCAAATTTCTAGTCCTTTATAATCTAAGGTTAAATGTAAAAAGTTTAGGTACAAAATGAAATTTTAGTTTTGCAGAAGTTTAAGATCACCCAAACTCTATTTCCACGTATGTCTAAAGACATTAAAACTTTGTTAACGCATGCCATCAGAAATTATGTCACTAGTCTAATGCCTATCTAATCATAATTACAATCGATGCTGGGTTACTTTTGACTTAAAAACATCTCCAACTTGCTAGTATAAAACCAAAGTTGGCGCCCTATTCTTGTCTAGCATCGATTAACTACAAAAACTTTAGTATTCATTAAAGATTCAAGGAAAAAAAAATATTGAGCACTTGCGAAAAAATAAACATGATTGTATCTATTTGAAGCCCACTCGGGGTCTCATCTCATGCCTATTGGTGAACTATATTACACATTCATTTACTTATGTAATCATATACGTGTAATGCAACAATACATCAACATTTCATTTGTTCACAAACTAACAACTCCATTTTTTATATTTCTTAGGTGGTCCACCAAAATAATGATACAAGTTATTATTATTGTATGTACTCAAGCATGGTCTAATCTAAGCACATAATTGGTCGAGTGGTGGAAGCGCCCGATTTCAAATTTTCCAAAACCAATTATGTATAAATCAGACATCCACTAAAGTACATGCTTTTGTAATAATCAAACCAAGATTGAAATAGAGTTGGACGGCAGGCACTTTTGCTTCATGTCATACCCCTTTTTCTTTAAAACGGACGCTTCAGACAACATCGATTCACTCTACTTATATGCTATCCACAGACATAATTTTCAGAACTCAAGGCGACATGAACTCTATATATATACCAGACGAAGCTCACCTGAACCAAGACGAGGAAGGAAAAGAAGAGTTCATTGGATATGCTATGCAACTTGCACTTGGATCTGTACTACATATGACACTAAAAGCAGCAATCGAGCTTGGCATTTTCGAGATTATAGCCGAGAGGGTTCGGACGCTAAGCTCTCTGCTTCAGACATTGCAGCCAAGATTTCCACGCAAAACCCTGATGCATCCTTGATGCTAGACCGTATTCTGAGGCTTTTGGCTAGCCACCAAGTGCTTGGTTGCACTAGTGTGGATGGCCTGACAAGGTTCTACAGCCTTACACCAGTAGCTAAATACTTTGTCGGTGACCAAGATGATCTGTCGTTGGCTCCCCACGTGGAACTTGTTCAAGGAAAGGTTCTTCTGGCTAGCTGGTTAGTTTTTGCAAAAACCTGCGTTGTATCTCAGAAGGTTTTTAATTGTGTTGTTAACTAGTTGTGGTGTTGCGATTTTTTTGAATTATTCTTATCATTTTGTGTTTTACATTCATAATTATACATGCATAATAGTTTACAACTAAAATGTCACCTACTCGATTGCCTTCGTCCTAAAAAACTGTCATTCGACTAATGATCCATGATCTTTCGTTGGCACAATATTTATAATTAAAATCATTTAGGTTTGCATAATTTAAATAAAGTAAATTTGCAAGATTTCCAGTAAATTGGCAGAATATTTATATTATGTTCTTCAAGGTTAGATCTCCAATAATATTATTATTGATGCAATCTTTAACAACAATTTTCATGCATAAAAATTTAATAATTTGTACTGTTTAATATGGCCATCTTTTTCTCTAGTTAAGTCAACCAAAAGATAATATATATATAACTCGAGTGTGTTTGGTATTATACTTTGACTAGTAAAAAGATCTCACTGCGGCAGTTCTTTTTGTGTGCATAGTGATTCATATGTCATGATTGATCTTTGGACACCTTTTAGATGGAAAGCTATTGTAACTATAAAATATAAGTAGACTTCTTATTACTCCTTTGATTAATTTAATATATATTATTTAGTGGGTTAAATTTATATTAACTTGATTACTTTGATAATATAATCAGCATTTATTTGATTATGTGTACCATTGATTTGTAAGTAATTTAGATTCAATTTATTATAATGATAAAATACAAATAATTTTTAGTTAATTAAATATTTATTTCATTGAATTAGAATAAACTTTATAAGAACAAATTATTAACATATCAGTTAATTGACATCTCTTTAAATTAATAATTTTTAATTGATATTAGTGCTATTAATTAATAAATATTTTACTATATTGTCTTTTTTATTAAAAGTATAAGATATAATTTAATTTTTCGTTTTTAGGTTTGAATTGAAAAATGCAGTTGTAGAAGGAGGAATTCCATTTAATAGGACTTACGGAATGGATATCTTTGAATATGCTGCCTTAGACCCTCGGTTCAACCAAATTTACAACAGTACAATGTTCAATTCCACTTCTTTAGTTGTCAAAAGTATACTGGAATCATACAAAGGATTTGAGCATTTGAAGCAGTTGGTTGATGTGGGTGGTGGCTTAGGACATACAATCCATGCAATAACTTCCAAATATCCTCACATCAAGGGTATCAATTTTGACTTGCCTCATGTTATAGCAGAAGCTCCGACCTACTCTGGTATGATTATTTCTTTTTCAAGTACTTGTGTTATTGTCCAATTTTTTGTCACTAAACTTTTTCAGGTGCTTATGTTAATGTCCAGTTTTTTAATCACTAAAGCATCGAAGTACAACTTATGTCTGAAGATTCGATAAAATGAGACATCTTTGCACAATAATTTAGGTGCCTGGGTATATCTAACACTTAAATTATGTCTATCTTAGGTGTTGAACATGTCGGAGGAGATGTGTTTCAAAGTGTTCCTAATGGAGATGCTATTTTCATGAAGGTGAAAAACTCTTTTACTACTATTTTCAAATTGTTTACAACTTAGAAGTAGAGAATGAACTAAGCTACCATCTTTGGCAGTGGATGCTTCATTGTTGGAGTGACGATCAGTGTCTGAAGTTATTGCGAAATTGCTACAAAGCCATCCCTGAAAATGGAAAGGTTATTGTTGTTGAAGGTATTTTAACAATTATGGTTGAAACTAGTGCTATTGACAAATATGTGACTCAAAAGGACATGCTTATGATGACACAAAGTCCAGGAGGAAAAGAGCGAACCAAACAGGAATTCTTGGCCTTGGCAAATAAAGCTGGATTCTCAGGCATTGATTTCAAATGCTTTGTTTGTAACTATTGGGTTATGGAGTTCTTCAAGTAGATTGTTCACAAAAATTATGTTAAAAAGTGATCTATGTTTTTATTCAATAAAAAATAGATCTTGTGAGAACATTAAGTGATAAATACTCATAAATTTCGCATATTTAGTAATAATCCAAATAGTCAGAATTTTAATATTTTTATTCAAATAGTTAGAATCTTAATATTCATATATATATATATATAACTTTAGTATCACAAGATTAAAACAATGATTAATGTCTAAATATTTAAAAACTTGTTAATAATAAAACTATGTATTTGTATTTAAGAGTATTTAAAATTCTCTTACTATTTAGACACTCACGAACGATGCTGAAATGGATCCAATAGTGACATATAAAATTTAGTGAAAAATGTTGAATCAAATAATTGAAAAGAACATATAATATTAAGTGAAAATTATTATTTTAATATTCATATGTATAGCTCAGATACTATATTTAAGCTTAAATTGATATTTAATACATAAATATTAAAAATACTTGTATTTATGTTACACTAACATGAATCCTACTTAATATTCTTCTCATTTATAATGTAAAATAAAAATTACTTGCAAAATTGTATTGTAATAACAGTTATCTAACCAGAATTTGTAGGATCATATACACTTGTAGAAAATATGTATGACAATGAGAACATATACTCAGAAGAAGAAATGAACACGGTTGTTTTTACGTGGTTCATCAAAACTTGATTATATCCACAGGAGTTGCTGAGGACTCCAATTCAGTATGATCGATAATAGTTTCTGTACAAGAGTATAAGGCACACACAGATTGCCTTTAACACAAAGAACACAAGAAATTTCTTACATACAGACTAAGGAATTCACAATACGATTTAGTTGCCAGAATACACTTTAAACTATGTATGTTATGTATACCTTCCAACAACCATACATATGAATATATATAGAGCAAGTTACACAACTGTCATAACTGAAAATAACTTCTTTATGTCTCTTTATCATATAACTGTTAATCACTATTTACTTGTCAAACATTTTTCTCTTGCCATCTGTCATAAAGTTGATAACCAATTTGTCATTGGTATTGAATCATATTATAACATACTCCCTCGTCATTCAAACAGCCAAAGATAATGAATCTAGATTTAAATTTTTATCCTAAGCAGCACCAATTTTGTATTTTTACCAAATATGTTGAATGTGCAAGAAATCTTGACAGTAACGAAATTTCTTACAACTAACAATTTTGGTACCAAAGTATGAAGGATTAAATTCACCAGGAATTGAATTAATTGTAATTTCCTTTCTTGAAATTATATCTCTGATGAAATGGTGATGTCTAACATCAATATGCTTTGATCTTTCATGAAGCACTGGATCATTGTACAAATATACTGCACTTTAATTATCAAGGAATAACTTCACATATCCATCAAGCATCTTCAATTCAGTCAGTAAGCCTTTTATCCATATGGCTTCTTTCAATCCTCCAGTGGTAGATATATACTCTGCTTTTGTGGTTGAGAGAGCAATAGTTGGTTGTAACTGACTCTTCCAACTAATACAATTACCTGCAACTGTGAATTAGTAACTTGAAGTTGATTTCCTTGAGTCAGAATCACCAGCAAAATTAACATCAATATAGCCAAAAAAATTAACTTTATCTTCCCTCTTTTTATAAATCAGGCCATACATTTCCGTCCACTTGATATATCTCAGCAAGCGCTTAATTCCTCCGTCCACTTGATATATCTCAGCAAGCGCTTAATTCCTTACCAATGTGCCTTTCTAGGATTTGACATGAATTTACTCATGAAGTTGATACTTTGTGCTAAGTCTGGTCTTGAACAAATCATCAAATACATGATTAACCCAACTACTTCCCTATATGGAACTTTCTTCATGTATTGTTCCTCTTCCACTGATTTTAGACCATGAGTAGATGATAACTTACAATGTGCGGGTAGAGGAATGGAAGAAGACTTAGCTTTGTCCATTGTAAATTGTAACAATATTTTCTTCATATAATCCAACTGAAACAAGCCCAGAATATCTTCATTTTTCTAACCAACTAAATTCCTAGAATTTTATTTACTTTTCTAAGTTCTTTTATTTCAAATTCCTTCTTAAGTACCCTTTTCAATGATTTAATTTTAGTAAAGGAACTACTGAAGATGAGCATATCATCCACGTAGAGCAACAAAAATATTCTAAAATCTGAATCCAAGTTCTTATAGTAGAGACATGCATTATAACTGTTATTTCTAAATCCAATAGAATTTATGAACCTGTCAAACAGAGCATACCACTGTCTTGGTGATTACTTCAAACCATATAGCGATTTCTTCAAGAGACATACTGCATTTGGCATACCTTTGTCTACATATCCCTCTGGTAGCTGCATATAAATCTTTTCATCCAATTCTCCATTTAAGAAAGTAGTAGTGACATCTAATTGCTCAATTTTCCTCTTATGATGCATTGCAAGAGATAACATGATTCTAATTATCTTGAACTTCACAATATGTGCAAAAATTTCATGGAAATCAATACATTTCTTTTGTTTGTAAACCATTGCTACGAATCTGACTTTGAATTTCAGAACACTTCTCGAACTTAGATCTTCTTTAATTTTGTAAAGCCACCTACACTGAATAATGTTTTTGTCATTTGGTCTTTCTACTAGAATCTATGTATGATTTTTGAGTAGTGACTGCATTTCAGCATCTATGTCTAATTTCCAATCTGCAACATTTCTATAAGAAATAACTTCTTCGTAGTTGTTAGGATTTCCTTTATCTATTTCTATAGCAGTATAGGCAGCATCTTCTATAATGTCTGTAATGTATCTCTTTGGTGGAACAATCACTCTTCTTGTTCTATCTCGCGTAAGTTAATAATCATTCAACTGATCTGGATGTTGGCCTTGAGTTTGTTATTCGATTTCATTTTCAGACATTGGTTGATCAGAACACTGAATGAGATCACCATTAATGCTTTCATTGTCTGTCATCATTCTTTGATTCTCAAGAAGATTTGAGTCTGAACTTGAAAACTCTGAATCGATGACGATCTTCATGTTGTTCTTTACGTTCTCATTATTATTGTTCCTTTTCTGCTGAACTAATTTAGGCATGACAGAATCATTAAACTTCACATCCTTGCTTATGAAAATTTTATATCCTGAGTCATCTTCAATCAAAAGTTTGTAGCCTTTGACTCCATTTGGATATCCAATAAAGATTGCTTTGACTACTCTTGGTCTTAGTTTCCCTACATTCTGATACATATATCGAACACAATTAAATACTTCAAGATGTTCATAATGAGGAACTGACCCTGTTCATATTTCTTCAGGAGTGCTAAAACCAATTGATGAATTTGGACACAGCAGTTGAGGCAGCCTCTCCCCAGTATCTTTCTGACAATCCTGAAGATATTAGTATCTTACCTTTTTGAGGATTGACTTATTCATTCTCTTTACTATTCCATTTTGTTATGGAGTGTAGGGAGTTGAATAATGCCTTTGAATTCCATTTTCACTACAAAACTCATTGAACTCAGAGTTGCAAAATTCTAATCCATTGTCAGTCCGTAGAATTTTCACCCCTCTATCAAGTAAATTTTCTTGTTTCATTTTCCAATCTTCGAACATCTTAAAAGTTTGAGACTTGGAATTCATCAGTTAGATCCATGCTGATTGCAGTAGAAACACTTTCTGTCCCACTTTCCAGGTTTCTTGTCATTTCTTTTATCTAAATCCCACTTGTGATTCTTATCAAACTTCCTTCCTTTTTTCTTAAACTTGCTCCTGTCCTTTGAGTCATAGCCTTTGAAATTCCTTGAAAATTGCTTCTATGGCATGTGCTTCCCGTTTATAAATAGTGATATAGTATTTGGCTTCTTCATTGCATGAAGTATGTTTTCTTTTGCTCTTGCAGCATGCTCCACCATGTCCAAAGTTAAATCATCTAGTCTAAATTCAATTACATCCCTTAGGCCATCAAATGAATTTGGTAAAGAGTTGAGAAATATGACAACAAGTGATCATCTGAAATTTCAATTATATATGCAGCCAAGTCTTGAACAATTCTATTAAAATTGTCCAAATTATCACTAAAACTGACAGATTCGTCAAATTTAAATCCAAACAGTTGTCTCATAGTATGATTTTGTTTGGAAGTGTCTTCGATAGGTAGCTTTCATGAAGTTTATCCCAAACTTGTTTAAACTTGTTTTGCTGTCTTGCAAACCTTTGTTTCTCTTATGATATTTCCAGACAGACCAAGTAGGATGGTGCTCATTACTTGCCCATTTAAATCTTTGATTGCCTCTGCATTTACATCACTTGGAAACTGTCCTAGGCAAGTCTTCCATTCTTTATTCTTCACCACAACAATCATAACTGAAAATAACTTCTTTGTGTCTCTTTGTCATAAAACTATTAATCACCATTTAACTATCAAACATTTTTCTCTTTCCATCTTTCATAAAGTTGATAACCAACTTGTCATCTGTATTGAATCATATTATAACATATACAATGATAAAGAATGTCTCTATGTAAAATTTTCAAAATAAATAAATACATGATACGTGTATCAACTAATATTTGTATCTACTAAAGCACACATTTAGATGAGTTATGATAGTGCTAGATTTGGAATTAAGGATAAATTTCTTTAAACTGTGGAAGTCCTCGATTTGTGATCTCTCAAAACTAATCATGTTTGAATTCAATCAATGATGACACTCGCTAAAGTACATCTTTTTGCAATAGTCAGTACAAATATTAAAATATATTATGCCTCAGCTAATTTAGTTGTTTTCATTCAGTCCACTTCCATCCTGTCCATATACATTGTCTTGTAAACTTAAGTTATTAAAAAATTTTCCATATGAAATGGTGTTATATATAAATATATATATATATAAGTCACGACCAGAAAGAGCGATAAGACGTTGTGTAAACTCTATATAGTGTGACCTCAAATCATTAAAATATGATCGCTTACTTACTAAGTTATGTTCGCTTAAACCAATCATATATTTTTGTATATTTAACATAAAATATTTTTGTATTATATTTACTTTTTTAGTTCAATAGTTATAAAATATTGTAAAAAAATGGTTGACTCGACCAATAAGTATAAGTAACTTATAATTAGTTTGAATTACAATCATAATCCAATATTTATTATAGATTAATTAATGTTCATACAAGTATTTTATTCC
>JAOQML010011452.1:0-12258 GCA_027568935.1 Erythroxylum urbanii | reverse complement strand
TCTTTTGTAGGACTATCATTTCTTCACTTATTATTTGGGCCCATTTAGGATTTATCAGAGCTTCTTGCATTGTATTTGGGTGTGATAATCTCTAAACACTGATATAATTTACAATTGGGTACTTTGTCTTTTCCTCTCTATGGTCTTATAAATATCGACTAGGTGGCTTGTCAAGATTATATCTAAGAGCAAATTTATAAATAATAAATTATCTTTAGTATTATTTGAGAGAGAGATTTGGAGATTGTACCTCAGGAATATTCTTAGATAGTTGGCTAGTTAATACTAAACCAAGAGGCGATTATTCTTATTCTTATTCATTCTTAGGTTGATCTTGCTCTTATTCATTCCTCATCTATCATTCCCTTCTACTTACCCATCTCCAATGTCATTTATTTCTTTCTTATCTTGCCTTAATTAAGTTTCCAGTCGAGGTGTTTCTTTAGATCTAGTCATTCTTATATATGATTTTTGAAAACTTGGCCATTTTTTTCAACATTTCCTCTATTCTATTCTTCGTGCAGCTCCCTTGAAGAGGAAAATGGGAACTTGGTATTTGAAGAAAATCATTTTCAAGAAATGTAACATATAATATGACATAAAGGTACTTGGTATTAGGATCTAAACCTCATTAGCATTTCTTATACATTCGTGACCTAGTAATACATAATGAATTGTGCATGGATAAAGTTTGATTCTTTGCTTTTTATGAAGATAGATATAGGCCACATATATTAACATTCTTAGTGGAAGTATAAGGATGGAAGGCAAAGTACATAGTGGGCTAAATCTTATAATGTTGTTTCAAAATGCAACAATCTAGAGTGCATTTAATTAACAAGTACAACAATTGCATCTGTCTAATACCTTTGGGATGTATATGCTCTTGTTAATAGAATTTTTGTTCTAGATGTGTCTCTTCTTCCCTTTGCAACATTGTTATATTATAGTGTTTGGGCACAATTTATCTCATATTACAATCTTTGTATGTACAAAAGTATTTATGCAATTCTATTGTCATGCTCTTCATTAGTGTCTGAATGAAGGGTTGGAAGCTTAAAATAGAAATGTGTCCTAATTATAGTATGGAAAAAGCAAAAATTTATAATTACCCCCATTTTTATTTTCCACCAAATACAACCAGATCATATGAGCTCAATCATCCATAAAATACATACCATCTAATGCCCAGAGAAGTTGAAATGGGAGATTGTGTTTCCACTTTTTATTATTTTATTGGATAAGAAATATGATAACTTTTTATGAAAATTTAAGTTGTGCTTTTGAACATAATATCATCTAAGTTTGTGAATATGTTTAAAGCCAAATATCTTAAGTAGGAAAATAATGGGTGTCCTAATCATCAACGTCATAATCAATTTTCTTATTCTTTTTTCCTATCATTTTGACCAACGTTATAAATCTTCTATATAGTACAATACCTCTTGTTTAGTACTCTAACCAATTATATCTATAGTGAGAATATCCTGAAATAAGCATAATTTAGGATAGATTAGCATACATGAATATAATTCTTACGTAGCTTGTTCTATTGAAAACAATTTATTTGAAAAAGCTAAAACAAATAAGAGTATCTGATAAAGTAAAAGGGGATGAAAGTGCCACTTTTCTAGCCCCTGTAATTGAATATTTCACACTATTAGCATTGGTAATGCACACTCTTCTTATTTGAGCCTTTCTAATGAAGCCTCATATAGATCAAGTGTCATGTAATCAACTACCTTAGAGTTAATAATCCAACAATTATTACCTCATTCATTTTGGGCCAAAAAGTAAATTTTTATTGTTGGTGAAAATTCTTCATGAGCAATGAGAGAAAGATAAGATTCAATGGAAGAAAGATTACTCTTAATATTAACAAGTATCCTACTACCAAAATTTATTCTTTTCTTTTTCTTAAATTCTTTCCACCTATCTAAATATCTATATAGTTTAAAGCAAGTGTGTTTAGTGTGCTTCGTATTTTCACAGTGTATGCAACGTCCTACCTCAACTTATGTTTTTGACATTGTTAAAGTGCTCGATTTCCCATTTTTTATCATCTGACGTGGAAGTTTCTCCTGTGATCTTTTTCCTTCCTTTGATATCATATCCATGCTGAGTATGCTAGCTTCTTTAATTAATATCACCATTATCTTAGATCTTTTCGATGGACACAGGTATAGGTTTGTTATACTATTGCAAAAGGTTTAAGTTGAAGTGCATAAGCTTGAATATTGTCCAAGTGATCATCAATTCTGTCCAAAAAGGTATAAAATCTATATTCCTGTATCATAGGGTTATATTTATAGACGTCAAATTCACACCTCATAGGATTTGTATGCCAAAAATCACTCTCTCTCCGAAGGTCTTGAAGAGTATTGCCATAAGCCTCGATTAATTCACCACCTTGTTTGAGTCTTGTCACTTTCCTCTTTAGACCATATACTTACAAAGTATCAATGTCTTTAATATATTTTGTAGCAAAAGTATCTCACTCTGTCTTTTTTATTAGAAATCTGCTGTTACTTTCAATTAGCTTTGGATCTAAATAATTAATTAGCTAGCCCTTTCAATACCACACTTTATTCCTTTATTTTCTGAGAGCAAAACCTGTCTTTGATGGATTCCAAAATCTCCATTTATATATCGCAACTTGCATTTTTTAGAGATAAAACTCTCTATAATTTGGGACTATAATCCTTATTTAGTGTCATCTAATTTGATGTTGATTGGTGTAATAAATGGTTTGTAAATTATTGAATTAGTATCCTCAATTGTGATAGTTTGGATGTTAATTCATCCATAATCGAATGATCTATTTGAGAACTTCTTATCGAGGGGGTTGAATCTCCCATTTTTTGTCTTCTTTTTGTTACTTTTATTATTATACAGAAACAACCATACATGTCATATAAACTAGTGCTCATATACCATATAAAAATAGTATCTTCCTATTTCATACTCTTTTCTATACACAAGATTATACTCTTATAGCATATACAAGTTTACTAAATATGGGAAGAAATAAAAGCTATAACTAATTTATATAAGATTTTGGTAAGATCATGAGGATACATAGTATATGAGACTAATTAGTTCCAATCATATGTTTTTAGCAATCAATCTCAAATGGCATTTTTTATTAACATTTAATGCACCATCACATAAATAAATTAAAACCCCTCTATACCAATATACCAGTAACAAACTAAAACCTAGAAAAAAGAGTAGTTACTTATTTAGTTCTTAATCATTTCAATTTTTATTTTTTGATAAAACTTACGAATTGAACTCCAATTCTTACACCATATTCATTTAACCTCATTATTTTGATAAAACTTACAAATTGAACTCCAATTCATACAACATATCAATTGTTTAGTTTGTGAACTTGGTGATTACTATACTGAACAACATATGTTCATAAGATTTTATACATTTAATTGCTGAAGTTTAGTTCTATTTTCTCGTGCTTTATGACAGATACTATTTTTAAGTTTGAGGAGGAGATAATTGGAGGAGCCATTGGAAAACAAGAAGCAAGTATGTTAACTTGTAAGTATCAAGTTGCTGGATTGTTAATTGGTTTGTTTGCATGCATATTATAAGTTAATTGGAAATCCTAACACTATTCATCCAACTCTTATCCATAGAGCAAAAAATACCTATAAATTAATTATCAGAATGAGAACCTTATGTTATGTTATTGGCAAATCAACAAAGACTCTTACTCGTATGCTTAAGGAGATAGTTTGACACTTTTCATCTAAGGTCTCAATAAGCCTAGAAACATACAATAACCTAATACACAATAGCTCTGTAATTCATACATCAACTCTTGGCAATTTATTTACTGTATTATTTATCTAATACTTTAGTGGAATTGCATAGAGCTAAGAGTTGGATGAATAGTGATAGGGTTTCTCATGAATACATTGATGGAGTGAGAATGTTTATGAATTTTGTGGCTGAAAAATGGGCAAAGATTGTGAAATTTCATACCCGTGTGCACGTTGCATGAACTGTTGTATGAGGTCTCAGATGAATGTTTTTGACCATTTAATGTAATTTTGCATGGACCAATCATACACTCGCTGGATTTTACATGGTGAACTGCCAGAATATAGATTTATCTCTAGGGAAGAAAGGTTTGACGCTGCAAATGTAGGCATTGATGGGACAAGCAATGATATTAATGAAGGTGATGGTGATAAGGAGGATGATGGCATGCAAGATTTGCTTCATGATGTGACTATTTCTTAAATGATTGTCCAATTAATCAAATGGAAGAAGTCCTCCTATAGGCGTCGGAGATTCTATTATGGATGCCTTCATGAATTGTTGAGTAAAGCAACTGAAGAGTTGTACCCCAGATGTACAAACTTTTCGAAGTTAACATTTTTAATAAAGTTGCTTCACTTGAAAGTATACAACAAGTGAAGAAATAAATCATTTGACATGTGCCAATCAATCGTAATTTATTATAGATTTATATTTAACACCAAGATAGCACTTCCATTTAACCACTTGAATATAGGTTAAGCACGTGCAATTTCTATGTTTATGCTCAATAAACACATACTCATATTTTCACACATACTCTCCCATCATATCATAGAGAAAATAATGGTGATAATAGGAAAGGATAAGAATTTAAGAATGCCACTTGATGTTTCTGTGTATTTGCTCCTATAGCCCTTTATCCTTAACTATTGATGAATTTATAAGTGCAAAATAATGTTACATTTCAGGTTGTTTTGCCTGAGGGTTCAAAAGATCCTTCAGCTGTGATGCCATTTCCAATAGGGCAATATCTGGAGGTAATTAGTCTTTATGCAATTGAACCTTTGTTGTTTTCTCTTCATTGTTGTTCTTTGCTGCTTTCAGTTGAGCATAATCTAAGAAATTGCTTCTCAATTATGTTTAATATTATTTCCCATCTGGTGATACTTATCCGTGTACCAAGAAAAACATGATGATGCTTGGTTGGCTCTATTAGTGCATTAAAACCTAATTGGGAATACCTCATGAATAAATGGAAGAAGATATTTTTCTTTGACCGATGAGATTTAGAGTTTTACATCTAGTTTTGTGATTTGCCCCTTTCTATCTCTCTTGCTCTTAAACAAGTACCGTGCACATCTGTATACTTGTTCACATTTAAGGTGTTCAACGTTGATAATGATATATGGTCTAGTCTAAATTCATGCATATATAATAATCCTGCTATAAATGGAAACACTGAAACTGTCTTTTTTGTGCATGAGACATGCTCTAATTCTTATTATTGTTCCTTGGAGTTGGTTTTCTTGTTTGAAGGTTTCTTTCCTGTGATGGACAGCTCTGGATATTGTCCCTTTTAACATATAATACGATGTCCTACTTATTTCTCTTATTGTTTCACTTTAACTTCCTCTTCCTCTACTTCTTTGTAGTGCTCAACAAAGAAAAGTGTCATTGACAATGACGAACTAATTGGGTGTAAAATCAAAGTTTGGTGTCCCTTGGATAAAGAGTAAGTACAATTTTGTTACATTGAAAGCCATAATATTTTCACAGTTGTCCTGCCACTTCTTTTAGCCTATATGCAATAGCTTTTGGTTCTTTAGTTGATATGAACACTTCTTAAAATTCAAGTTAATGTGCTCCTATTACTGAGTAAGACATTCTGTGAACATCTCTTAGGTTTTCTTTTCTTTGCTAATTTTATTTAGACTCTTTCTATCTTTTCCTAGTTTAAGATGCTTCTGTTTGTCATTCTACTTTTAGGAGATGTTAGGGGATAAGTAGATTTAAAGTTCCATATAATACTGAGGTTTAGATGATGGGAGTAGGTAAATGTTGTCCTAAAACCTTCCTTTCTTTCCAATGGCATGCTAGAAATCTCTTTTAACTTTGAGATTACATTTATGTATTCATGTTGGTCAATTCATTTCAGTTTCAGTTTCAACAATTCATAACTAGAATTAAGATGTTAATGATTTATTACGTTTTGTAATCTTTCTACTTACAATCATTACTCTCTTGTATATATATATAATACCCTTGTATTTGCTTTTCGTTATCAAGAAAAGAAAACAAACAATGTTGTATAAGTTCTTCAGATTCATCTCTTTTCCTGAAATGAGGCAGGTACATATAGACAGTATAAAATGTGAGTGAGTGAGTAAAAATATCATGTAGTCTATGTTGATGCATTACATAGACTCATCTAAGTTCATTGTAGTGAATAGGTTAAGCCAACTACTTTACTACCAACCTAATCAAACTGGGCATCTTCTCTCATTTTAATCAATTCTAGTTGAGCCAAAGGTTTATTTCAATTGCTTCAAAGGAGTATTTTGGAAAAACTGCTAAATGCATTTAGTCCATCAAGAAAATGTACGTTAAAATGGAATAACAAAACCGTACAAAGTAAAGGAAATTAATCCAAATGAGATAAGCCTAATTAGCATGTATAGCCTGAGTATACAAATGAGATAAACCTAATTAGCATGATTAGCCTGAGTATATAAATAAGATCAACCTAATTAATAACACTTTCGTACCTTTGTTTTATATGTCTATGGATGTAGGACTTAAGGTTGAGTCACATAAAACTTGTGTTCCTTCTCTCTTTAGGCTTTAACTATTATTTTATTTCTATAGTGATCAAAGTAATTGTTCTTAGATCAACTTTCTACCATACTTGTTGCCTATATATTAGTCAAAACCTTTGCCTTTAAGGTTAGCTTGTTACTAAATCCAAAAGCTTCCTCAATATTTCAATACTAGTTTGAGCTTATGAAAAAAATGAAATTAAATGTATACATTTTTATAACACTATGGGAATTCCTTCTAGCTGGTCCCTCATTAAATCAACTTAGAAGATTGGCTAAGCCATTTTGAGAGGGATTTAATCATTGTACATGATAGCATGATAGATTTATGTATTTTGCTATAGAAACTGTATTGAAAGAATAGGTGAATGTGGGATTCTAACTTTCTCCTACATAGTTATAAAACCACACCATTATAGACTCTACAGAAAATACTTCTATCTAGAAAAGGTCAAAACAGCAATGTAATTAGTCATAACTTTTGATAGTTTCGGATTGACAAGAATGAGTACAAGAACAAAATGTAAATAACAAGAAAACCTCGCCAGTATATTTCCCATCCCTCTCATAATTTTGATGGTTTTGGATAGACTGTGTTTGAAGAGACATCATTTTCTTATGATGAATGTTTTAGAATCTATTGGTTTATCTTTTGTTCTATTACTTTTGCATCAAAGATTATGGAGTTTGAGTTTGAAAGCAGTCTATAGTGTGTGATTAGGGGCAATGATGCTTGCAACATACAATTTTATGCCAATCAACTTTAGGGGATAGTCTGACCAAACTCATATTCATCAGAACTTGCCTACTTCACAGTTATACAGGAATTCGTGGAAGATAAATCAATTTCCCATACACTTTAGTTATTAATGTAATATTCACAAACCCATTTACCACAGTGATTTTTCAACATTAATAAGTCTCTAGAGTCTTTTAACGAGCATGCACAAATTTAAAGTTTTTAAGGGAATAATGTTTAAACCACTATACTTCATAGATCTGCAAACTTCCGAACATTTGAAGTTTTGGTTCTAGTTTGTGATTTGGCTTTTGTTTCAAGAGTTGAAGTAGAAGTAGAGGAAGACATCCTAAAACAGAAAAAAAAAACTTAAAAGAGTTAGGGACATGCTAAGGCTTGATCTTCCATATACCCTTATTTGGATTATACATTTATAATTTGTTATGTTCTTGAGTAGTCTTGCCTAATCTGTTTGATATTGAGTTTATATGCCCTTAGCATTGATTAGCATTACGTCTTAATAAATCAAAAAGCAATTATGTGAAGAGGGGAAGAGAAAATTGATTGGTTCCACAGCTGAAACCATATATTTCTCTAGCTGTCAGTTTCTACATGATTGTGAATGATAGGAACTAAACGTTATCTTGGCCATTGACTGGTATTGGATATGAAGTAGGAATTAAACGTAAGATGGGATTGGACAAAGACAATATGCGTAAAATTTTGAGCATGTCATTGAGAATTTGTCAATCCTTTTTGCCTTCTATTTTGCGTATGCGATGTCAATCATCTCAAAGTTTTATAAATAAGAGTAACGGGATATGTAACTGAATTTAATTATGCTAAGGCGTGTGGCGATATATAACAGTGTTTATGGCTAAACTGCAATTACAAATCTGGGAATCATTAGTCATAAGGATTTGGTTTTAGAAATATCAGTCTTTGTCAACTATCATTGATATGAATATCTTTATGGTCTTCATAATAGTAGCAAGGGAAGTTCTATCGACTTTAGTGAGTATATAACTAGATCATAACATTGGTGATATCGATTGCTTAAACTTGGACTGGTATTTGAAATGTTTGATTCTCTTTACAATCCTTTTCAAAAGTATATTAAAAACTTCCAGTACAATAGCAAATAGGTAATGTAAAGAAGGATCACCTTTTGTAATGCATTTTATGCTAATGGAAGGGGGAAGAAGGTTCTCCATTAATGAGGATGTTGAATGATGGAGTGTTGAAATAGGTGGTTATCCAATCAATGAAACATTATGGAAACTTCAATGCTTTCATAATCTTGCTAACAAAATTTCAATCAACATTGACATATGCCCTTTTCAAATCAATTTTCAAAATGCAATTTTCCCACCATTCTTCTTAAAATATCCCTTCACAAACTCTTGTATAATTAAAATATTGTCTTCCATTTATCTACCAAGTAGATAAGCACCATGAGCACTGTCTAATAACCTATTTAGAGAGGAATGTAGTTCTTGTGAAGTAACCTAAGGAGTGTGCATAAGTGAGGGAATTTATATAGCTAGAGAAATAATTAAAATCCTTCTATTTCAGCTTCTCTTAAGTTATTACACTTTGGTTGCTGACTGATATGCAGGAAATTCAATTTATAGCCTTCATGACAATTACAAATTTGTGAAAAAAAATGGAACCTCTATCTCTACATTTCAGCCATTCAACTATTGAAACTACTATACCAAAAAGAGAGGTCTGCATTTCTTTTGCTTCAAGTTTCCTACAATGTGGTTTTTCAGTTAACTCATCCTGAATCAATGCTAAAGCCTTTTTTGTAGTTATAACAAGATGATGCGTGTTTCTAACATTTTCTTTATGAAGTAGCTTGATGCATTATTTAATCACAAGCATTCTCTTCAAACATTTATATTTTTTTCCATACAACTTAGTGATGATCCCTTTCCAAATTGCATGCCCAAAACCTAGTACATCAATCAAAAAATTGTTAAACCTAAAATGATATTTAAGTCTTTCAGAATGTGTGGTAGTAAATATGGGAGAGTGGTCTGACAGGGGTAGATTAGTGAATAGTTGGCTAGTATATATGTATCACATTGAAACTAATATGTGACCATATTGATGGCATAGATTTTATGAATGAGGTGGAGTATGCAAATGTAAATTCAGATACAAATATAAATGCAAATGCAAATGCATGTAGAATATAAGAAGCCTAGATGCCAACATTGATGCAAGTGGAGAGATAAATGCAAAAACTAATACAAATGCATATGTAGATGTAAGTAGCATATTTGGTGGAGACAGCTGAGTTTAGCTTGTTTCCAAAGTATACACACACAACACACACATGTATGAGATAACAAATCTGGCAATTGCAAAAGTAGTTATCAAAAGCTACACATATTGAGAGCAAAGCTTTAGAAACTTATAAGCTTAAAGACAAACTATTATAGAAGTTAACAAGTTCCACATTAAAGTGTACTATTCATTAAGGATTCTAGTTTTGTATAAGCTGATGTATCCTCTGATTTGCATGATGATTCTGCTGCTAAATTGATCTTCTATTATACTTTTATCTTGAATATCTATAAACTTGTTGTCAAGTAAGATTAGGCATAACACACCAGGTGTTGTTAGTCTTTAAAACCTTATTTCATAACCCAATCTTATTATTAGGTACTTATATTGTAGACAGTTTGTAATTTTTTGATCTTTGCCCTTTTACATTGAGTTACTGGGACTTTTTTTATTTGTAGCCTATGTTGTTCTCTTTAAATATGGTTGATGAATATTACTTTATCAATTAATAGTATCATTGAAATTTAATGTCGAATTGAATGCAGGTGATTGACATGGGACCTAATCTACCCAAAAAGAAAAATAAGGCTGCACTAAGCAGCTTAGTACTAGCACAACTGCAGTCACAATACCGTCAGCTTCTTGGAAGTGTAGCTGAAGAGCTATATGCTCATACACAGCTAGAAGATCACACACTTGCACCTTGTGAGCCTACTCCAACATCAAGAGATGTCACATCTGCACCTATTACTCATCCTAGAGATAAGTATCTACAAATTTTAAGAATGCAAAGCAATATTAGTTCTTTGTCAACTTCTCAAGAGATGCCTCCATCAACTTCTCAAGAGATGCCTCCAGCTTCTTATAATCAGCCACCAGTACAAGACACGAGCCCCTTTCCCAATATTAGTGCTACCTCTGCAAACACTGCAGGTATGATCTTTCACATCACATTGGTTAAACATACAAGTTTAATAATTTTGTTTATCTAACCAATTAAGAGTATGTTATATGCTTATTGTAAAATATTCCTTTGCTATATTTTAGGATCCACGACTGATCTTAAAAAGACAAGGGGTGTCACAAAAGGACACAGATTGGCAAAGATTAATAAGGCGATGATTAGCAAAGATTAATAAGGCGATAGGTAAGAGATTGAAGATAGAGATCTCCCCCAATGAAGGACGACCAACCAACTCTATATAGTCTGCCAAATTATCGAGTGAGATTGGTGTGGTATCCTGAACTTCCTTACCTGTAAAAACAAAATGGAGAAAAATCACTAATGAGGAGTTGAACATTGCATTTGATAAGTTAGACGTAAGTATTATAAAACTATCTAATTTGTACGTGTTTTCCGTATGCCTAAAGCTTTGACCAATAATTTATAATTTTTTGAAGCAAATTTGGAAGTTAAGGGAATGAGGACAGACAACGAAGTACATGCTGCTGTCAAGAAGTTTCTTTCTTTACGGTCTAAAGATCAAATATTTCATTTTAAAAAGCATTTTACCAAGCACGGAAAGGATGTTAAGCCCCATTATGTCACAGTAGCAGAGTGGATGGATTTATGCGAATATTAGGAGTAATCAGCTACAAAGGTTAGTTAATTTGATCACAAAACTTAATTTCACAACTTTATTGACATCTGATTATATTTTAGTATTTATGAATTGTGATTTATAGATGTTATAATAGATTTTGTTACGTTTACGATTAGGAAAAAAGTCAAAAAGCTAAATAGGCTAGGAGTCAGGTCAAATGTCGACCAAACTCCAGCTCTAAGGCCTTTGTAGCGGTACGGCATGAGATTGTGAGTTATTATCTTTTTAATTATATTTTACTTTGATTGACATTTCAGAATTTATAGTAAATATTACTAATAATATATTTCTATACAACAGAGTGACAAAGTTGGAGAAGAGTGTGACCAGATGAAGCTATGATATCACACTCATTATGATGAAAGTAAAGGTCAATAGACAACTACTGAATGCAGAGAAAAATGGGTGAGTACATAGTTCATTTACAAATATTTCTTAAATGAGACTATGTATCTAATTAATTCTTAATTTTTCAGGAATTAATGTGTAACGAATTGGCAGATTTAATAGAACAAAGTCATTCGATGATAGTGGATGAAGTGCGCGATAAAGTCTTGGGCACTAGATCTGATTATGATGTTGGCTTGGGAGTTGGGAGTTGACCATAAGGGAAGACTTCGATCAGAAAGAGACTTGGGGACGAATTAGCGGAGTCGAAGAAAGTTAATCAGGAGTTACAGTCTCAAGTTCATGAATTGACTAAAAAAGTTGAACAAATGCAGGATCGATTAACTACCGAAGTCGAACAACAAAAAATTGAATTTAAACAACCAAAAAAGCTCTTAGAACTTTTATGTTTTACACATAATATTCGTTTAGATTAGATATATATACCCATATTGATATCTTATACACTTATGACATACTTTTTATATTAATTATTATATTATGACATGTTTGAGAATTGCAATTAAATAATAAATTGTCTGCACGTATGAAATTATTGTGATACATAAATAATTATTAAAATTAATGATATACTAAAAAATTGAAAAATTATTAAATAAATAAAATTCAT
>JAOQML010011330.1:0-12266 GCA_027568935.1 Erythroxylum urbanii | reverse complement strand
AAAAGTGGGCCCACATGAATGATAAGTGATAAGAGTATTCAAAAAAAAATTTATACCGACTTTTGTTTAGTGAAGTGATGTGACACGCCACCTTCGCAGGGCACGGATTCGGATATCACTGTCGATATCGGGTTCGGGTCCGGCGGGAGTGGGGTGTTACACCTACCCTTGTAGATAAGCAATTAACTCCATATTAAGCTATATTGATATCCCTCCCAAGCTTATCTTCCATTTTGTTCTCCATTACTTCATATATTAGAGATGGTTTAGAACTCAGTACCCTAGCTTGTTGAGCACAATTATTAAAGATCACTTACTTCAGAATGGTTATTCACTAGGGTAGTTTCCATATTCCTTTGCTCTTCATTAGTATTTATATTTACATTATTTTCATCCATTGCCTTTCTTCTGATAGGTACCTAAGCTTTATATTTCTTCTTCTTCTTAGGTCTTTATTAATAGTTTATGGAAATAAGGTTCTCTATAAGCTCCCTTTTTGATGGAGATCAAGCATCCTAAATGGATTCAGACAAGGCAGAAGGAGTGGGACATGTTGGAGAGCTTGGACAACAAGGAGAAACACTTAAACGAGCTCAACAAAGTGTTATTAAGGCAAAAGATCCATTAGAGAATCTTGGAGTACCAATGACACAATTGTAGGCTATATGTGCTAAAGAGGCTCTCAACGATCTAATGATGGATCTATATGCAAAGAAAGAAGCTAAAACACTTGGAGACACATCAACTAAGTTTATAATGAAGATTTAAGGCTTAAAACAATGTGTTGGACTTGTTGAAGAAGGATAACTATGCTATACAATTAGAAACAACTTGCTTGTAGTAATTAGGCTGCTTTGAGTATCTTTAGGCCATATGGTGTAATCTGTTTGAGCTGACTTAGGTAAACCTACTTAAGCATTTGGTTTATTTTGGGCCTAAAAAGCTCGTTTAGGAATCTATTACACTTTTTGTTAGGAGTCTATAATTTGGGCCAAAATCCACATCTTATCCTTGTGGGATTTGACTTAGGGCATTAGTTTATTATATAAACATTTTAAAAATCATTTGTAATCAGATTCGATTGATTTTCAGATTCAATCAACACATTGAGTTGATCTTTTCATTCCTCTAGAGAAATACTTTCTGGTGTTCTTCAAAGACTTGATTTTCATTCAAGCAAGGACTTGGGAAGATTAAAATCCATCCCTAATCCCTTTATAATTATATAGTTATGGTAGAAATACCTTCTTAAGTCATTATTTCAATCTTTATTCATATATAAAGATACTTGGATCCTGAGTACATGATTTATGCTTCACTCGGTCTGAGGTGAAGAGCATATTAGTTTTTGATATTAGATCCTTCATCTATTGCTAAGGTTTGTCTTAACTTTTGTCTTTACCTTCTATTCAAGTTATGTTTATTATGTTGTTTAAGTTCTTGAGTTTTTTTGATTCCTTTGCTGGAATCTTGAATCTGTTTTCTTAGAGTTTTGATCATTTCTTGAATTTGTTTTAAGTCCATTTATATTCTTCATTATTTTCTATCTATTTCTTTAAATTTTTGTGTTGGATAAGACCAATCTTAATTATGGTTAATTCCAATCTGTGTGTGATAAAATAATTGAGTATGGCTTAACCTTTTGATTTCTTATTAAATCTTTAATCGGACCTAGTAATCCAATTGAATCTTACAAGTCTAACTTTAAATATTGTTTCTTGATTATTTTCTTTTGAGTTTCTTGTTAAAAAAATAGAAGAGAAGAAAAGAAAAAGAAAATGTAAAAAGAAGAAAAAAAATCAAATTCAGTTAGAGTGCTTTCTTAATTAGTTGTCTATATGTTATCCATTTTTAAACTTATATGGATTGGAGAAGTCATACTCAGGTGTTTAGGGAGTTTCAACAAAGTAGCTCCAAATATGTCTAAAACTAATCTCAATCTTTGTTTAGCCTACTTGTAAACGTGAATTACTAATTTCTCTTCTCAATTTTGGTTGTAATTGAATAGTAAGCTTGTAGCTCAAGATTGCAATTCCTAGTTTCTAAAGATGAGGATATAAGGCTTAAAACTTCAAAAAAAAAAGGCAAGGTTTTTATTATGTTTTCTAAGAAATTGCTTCTTTACATTAAAAAATAAGGTAAGAGCTTGAAAATCTTAATTCTAGGATGAATTTTGTTTTGATTTGTTGGGGCTAATAAAGTCTCTAAATATTTAGCTTGTAAGTTTCGTATTCTTTGCCTATTAGTTTCTTTAGCCTTGTCTTCCTTATATAAAATTGCTTTTTAGGAGTGGTAATTGAAGAGGGCCAGATTTGAACTCGTTCTTCTTGAAAGAAAAGTTTAGTTTGCAAAAAATCCTAGAGTAAGGATATTAGGATGTGAGTTGTGAGTGATTTAGAGAGTAAACATATGAAGGAGAGATTATTTTCTTATTAACATTTTGTTGTAAGTTCTAAATCATGTCTAGTACTAGAAATTCATCTTCTTCTAGTAAGGACAAAGAAATATTCAAAGTTGAAGAGATGGAGAGCGATCTTTTAATTTTGAAATCAACACTGATGACATTTGAAAGGTTGTTTAAGGAAATCAAGGATAAAAGGGAGAAGATGGCAAGATGTCATTGAGGTTAAATTCTCAATCCAATCTGAGGGAGAGAACACCTGAATCTAGAAATGTCCATGATGAGTTTGATGGTAATGATGACCAATTTATCACCTTTGAAGATGTGGGTAAGAGGAAGAATGGGTAGGAATGGTGGGGGCAAAATCTAGTATAGGAATGAGTTGAGGATAGATTAGATAACAACATAGGTAACACTAAGATAAAATTCTTGCCTTTATTGGGAAGACGGATCTGAATGTATATTTAGAGTGATAGTGGAAAGTGGAGTTAGTGTTTGAGATCTGTAACTTTTTTTGAAGAGAAGATAGTCAAATTGGCAGCCTTTGAATTTAGTGATTATGCGGTATTTGGTGAGATCAGTAGATTACAAATAGGAGGAGAAACTAAAAGCCACCATTCAATACTTGGGGAGGGATGAAAGTTTTCATACGTGGGAGGTTTTTTCCAAGCTTTTAATACATAGAACTTTACCAAAGATTGTATAATCTTACCAAGAAAGAAAAATTGTGGACAAATATCACAAAGGGATGGAGGTAGTAATGAAATTAGCAAATGTTGAGGAAGATCAGGAAGCTACTTTAGTTTAGTTTATATATGGTTTTAAAACTGAAATTGCCAATGGTGTGGAATTGCACCATTATGTTAAGTTAGAGGATGCAGTGAATATGGAAATGAGTGTTGAAAGATAGCTTAAAAAGAAGTTCACTAACTATGCAAGTTTTTCTAATGCAGTAAAGACCTCTTAGAACAATTCATAGAGTAAAACAGAAGATAAAGCATTAAATAACAAATCTAAAACACCAAATCCAAAAACATCTCAATGGGAGAAAAATAAGGCTAATTTCTCTTCAAATTTAAGGAGTCATGATATCAAATGCTTCTAGTGTATGGGAAGAGGACATACTACATCTTAATGTCCAAACAAGTAGTTGATGACAATTTGGAATTTATAATTCATTTATAAAAGTGAAGATGAAGACTATACTGACATGCTTGAATTGGAGGACATTAAGCAAAGTGATGATGAACTAAAATTGAGCAACCATTGAAGGGGAGGTCATTAGTGACTAGAAGGGCCTCAAGCATTTATATTAGAGAAGATGAAGATTATGTAAGCTAACAAAATAAGATTTGTTAGGGCATCCATGGTAATTTGATAACGTGAGCAATCCTTAATGGTTACAAGATTCATTATTCACCATAGATGGCGTGAAGTACACTCTTTCCCCTCTTTCACTAAGGCTATGTTTGGTTGGGGGGTTTAATAATGTAATGGAATGTAATGTAATATTATTCATCATTTACGAGGATGGTTTATAATAAAATGGAATGCAAAATGAGGGATTCATATTTCATCATATTCCATCCTAAACAGTAAAAATGAACAACCTCCGATTTGGGGGCTTAGGATGGAATGTAAAATGATAAACAACTTTATACTATATTATATTATAAACCCTTCATCCAAACAAAATTTCACTATATTACATTACGAACCCTTCCATCCCTCCCAAATAACAATTTTCTAATATTACATCCATTTACATTCCATTCCATTATGAATCATTCCATTCCATTCTGTTCTGTCCCATTACATTAAAAACCTTATGTCCAACCAAACATAGCCTAAAGCAAGTTTATGAAGATTAACTAAAAATCCATAAGAGTGATCAAGCAATGTTGGAGGAAAAAGTGTAAAGAAATGAGTGCAAACACTTAGGGAAACTTTAAACACTATGGAAAACACTTCTATGAAAGATAAACATGAGGGGAAAAGAGTGATCATGGTTACAAGAGTAAGGGATTTGAGAGATGCATTTCTGGGTAAGTATTAAATGCTACTTTTTTTTTTGCAAAGAAGCTTATTTATCCTATAAATATCTTGCTAATCATGATTGCTTAGTTTTATTAATTCTGCTTGATCTATTCCAAGAAGAAGTGCCAAATCGTTTACCACCTAAAAGAGGAATAGAACATAAAATTGATTTGATTTCAGGAGCATAATTGCCTAATCGACCAATATATAGAACAAACCTAGAATAGAACAAATAAATTCAAAGGCAAGTGGAGGAGTTACTAAAGAAAGGCAACATGCATGAGGGCTTTAGTCTATGCTCAATTTCATTCTTATTGATGCTAAAGAAATTTGGTTTATGGCATATGTGCGTGGATTACTTGCCATCAACAAAATCTCTGTAAAGTATCATCACCCTATTCTTAGGTTAAATGAAATAGTTGATGAGTTATACAAGGCATGTTTGTTTTCCAAAATTGATTTGAAGTTTGGTTACTATCAAATTAGACTTAGATAAGGAGATGAGTGGAAAACAACATTAAAGATTAAATATGGATTGTATGAATGATTAGTAATGCCTTTTGGTTTAACTAACCTTTTGGTTTAACTAACTCCAACACCTTTATGAGGCTTATAAACCCCTATTTGCAAAAATTGCTTAGCAATTTTATTTTATGACATTATTGTTTATAACAAATCACTTGATTAGCATATTAAACATTTGAATAAAGTGTAGAAAGTAATTAGGTAAGAGAAATTTAATGTAAACTTGAAAAGTGTTCTTTTTGCACTAGTCAGGTTTTGTTTTTAGTTTATGTGGTGAGTGCAAAGGGAATAAAGGTTGATGATGAAAAGGTGAGGGCAATTAAGGAATGGTTGATCCCCAGTTTAGTTAGTGATATTATGAGCTTCCATAGGTTGGCTAGTTTCTATAGACTATTTGTAAAGGATTTTAACTCCATTGATGCACCATTTATTGATATAGTTAGAAAGAGTTTAGTATTTAAGTGGGAGGATGAGTAAGAGAGGGCATTTAACTTATTGCAAGAGAAACTTAGTATAGCACTTATATTAGCTTTACACAATTATTCCAATATTTTTTAGATAAAGGGTAATGGAGTGGGGTTAGAATACGAGCAATCTTAGTGCAAGATAGGAAACTATTTGCATGCTTTACTGAGAAACTTAATTGGGTAGCCTTAAACTACCTAACTTATGATACTGAGATGTATGCATTGGTAAGGCCTTTAGATACCTGGCAATAATATTTTTGTCTTAAAAAGTTTATGGTCTATACTAACTATAAGTCGTTGAAGTACATTAAAGGACAAAACAAACTTAACAAAAGTTATGCTAAGTGAGTGGATTATATAGAGACAGTTCCTTATATGTTAAGTATAAATAAGGAAAGGAAAATTTCATAACAGTTGCATTATTTAGGAGACATGCCTTAGTAAGAACTTTGAATACTACATTACTAGGTTTTGAGCATACTAAGGAGCTATACAATGATGATCGTAAGTTTGATAATGTGTTTAAGGAATGTAAGAAATCTTCCTTTGGGAGGTTCTTTAGGCATGAGGCGTATTTTTTTAGAGAGAACATGTTTTGTATACCCCAAAGTTCTTTGAGAGACTTATTAGTGAAAATCATATGAGGGAGGTTAATAGGACACTTTAGTGTTAAAAAGACCTTTAATGTTTTGAATGAATACTTCTTCTGGCCATACATAAGGAGAGATATAGAATGAGTATGTGGAGTGTAGGCAAGCTATATTGAGATTATAGCCCTATAGATTGTACAAACCATTACCTATACCTAGTGAACCATAGGTAGACATCTCCATAGACTTTGCTTTAGGTTTACCTAAGTCTAAGAAAGGTCACAATTTAGTATTTGTAGTTATTGATAGGTTTTCTAAATGGCACACTTTATTTCATGTCACAAAACCAATGATGCATCTTACATTTCTAAATTGTTCTTTGCTGAAATTTTTCGGTAATATAGAGTTCTTAAAACCACTGTTTTTAACTGTGACACTAATTCTTGAGCTATTTTTGGGAAACCTTTTTGGGGGAAGTTGGGAACTAAGTTTTTATTTTCTATAATTTTTCATCCACAAATTGATGGTCTGACTGAAGTGGTTAATAGAACTTTAGGATCTTTGTTGCATGCTATTATGGGTAAAAACTTGAAAACATAGGAAAAGTCTTTGCCTTTTATTGAGTTTGCATATAACAAAGCTATATATAACGCTACTAGTTTTTCACCATTTGAAATTGCTTATGGCTTTAACCTGTCATCTCCTTTAGATCTTATTCCTTTGTCATTAGGTAAAATAGATAGCTTTGATGGAAAAAGGAAAGCCAAATTAGTGAAGAAGCTTCATGAGAAGGTAAGGATGAATATAGAGAAAAAGATGCAACAATATGAGAAGCAAGCTAATAAGCTTAAAAGCAAGTGATATTCAAACTTGGTGAGTATTTCAGAAAGGAAAGGTTTCTAAGCAAACAAAAATCTAATTTACAATACATGGTGATAGACCGTTTCAAGTAGTGGAAAGAATCAATAAGAACACATTAAAGATTTATCTGTTAGGTAAATAAGGTGTTCATAATACTTTCAACATTATTGATCTACTCATTTTAATTTTGCAGATGGAGACATTGATTTGAGGATAAATTCTTTTAAGGACAGGGGGAGTGATGGATATTAAGCATCCCAAGTGGCTTCAGACAATAATTTTAAAGAAATTGATTATTTGTAGGTAACTCAACCTTCCTTTAGCTTTCTAATGTTTATTTTAAGTAATTTTCATTGATAAATGTTTGGGCTAAATTATTTTATCAATAATTTTATTAAGGATTCAATTAGTTTATATTTATTTATGGTTACATTTTTTTGATTTATATGATTTTGATTTGAACTTATATAGTAAGGCAAACAAGCATAGCAATTGGGTTCAAGAAATAGGCTAAAGCCACACCTAAAAATTAGGTATAAATTGTATTTAGATAATGATTAGGACCTAGGACATACCTTTGTCACAAATGGTGTCTATGTGTGAATTTGTAATTTTTTTAAGGATTCATATCCTAAAATATGCCAGTATCCCAAACCATGTCTATATTTACATTCGAAGCATAAGAAGCAAAGAGGTCCATGGCCTAAGACATGCCCATATCCCATGCTTTTAACAAAAAGATGTATGACCTAAGACATGCCTTTATCTTAAAGCATGCCTATATTTAAATTTTATATAGACAAATCCATAACCTAATATACATCTAGTCTTGAAGAATTTAAACATTTCACTTCGTGATACAACTATTTTTCACCCAACCTTTTAACTCTCACTCATATTTCTCTTAACTTTTCTTAAAATCACTAATTAAAATACCCTCCATATAAAACTTAGTCTATTTTAGCAATCCAAATCCCTATTCACCAATATTTCTCCACCTTTACTCCATATATCTTTTTTTTTCTTAAGTTAGGGCACTAGTTTAATAAATTTTAGGGATTTCTTGATTTTGAGCATTTCAATATAATCAATCCTTCTGAAGCTATAAATTAAGCAAGAGAATTAGTTTTAGGTTGTTAGATTCCCATATTGATTGGAGAGGGGAACGAAGTAGACCTTATAATGTTATAGACGCATTTTTCCGAGCGAGTGTGTGGGAAGAACAAAACTATAAGGGTTTGGCTGGGCCAAGGCCCAAAATGGACAATATCTGTAAGCAGGGTGGTCCAGGCTGTTACAAATGGTATCAGAGTCAGTACCCGAATTGGTATGCCAGTAAGGACGCTGGGCCTATAAGGGGGTAAATCCAGGCCTGTGGGCCATCAAGGAAGCTGGACCTTTAGGGCGGTGGATCCAGGCCTATAGGCTAGCAAGAATGTTGGGCCTCTAAGGGGAGTGGAATGTTAGATTCCCATATTGATTGGAGAGGGGAACGACGTAGTCCTTATAAGGTTATAGAAACCTCTCCTTCATAGACTTGTTTTCCTGAGCAAGTGTGCGGGAAGAGCAAAACAGTGAGGGCTTGGTTGGGCCAAGGCCCAAAGCAGACAATATCTATGAGCAGGGTGGTCCAACTACAGATTCTATTATCACGTGCTCCCACTTCCATTCCGGAATAGGCAAAGACTGTAACATACCTGCTGGCTTTTAATGCTCTAACTTTATCTGTTGACAGGGAAGGCATCTGGCCACAAATTCCGTTATCTCTCTTTTCATCCCTGGCCACTAATAGCTGTCTCCAAGAGTTCGATACATCTTGATGCTACCAAGATGCATAGCATAAGCTGAACTGTGAGCTTCTTCCAAAATAGCTGGCCTGAGATCTTGGTCATCTGGTACAAAGACTTTGTTTCTGAAGACTAACAACCCGTCTTCTCTTAATCGGAACCCCTCATCCTCTCCAGATGGCAATTTCTCTCAAATGACCTTTAACTCGAGATCATCAGCCTGTGATCTCTTGATTTCATCAAATAGTATTGATCAAACTTCAAACCTTGATAGCAGTGTTTCATTATCCTCAGCCACTAAGAATCCAACCCCAAGGCTCCGTATACTCATCAAATGAGTCATATAAGGATTTTGCCTGACAGTCTCTACCGAGCAAGACTTCTGACTTAATGCATCGGCTACCACATTTGCTTTTCCCAAGTGATAGTCAATCACTAAATCATAATCCTTAATCAATTCCAACCATCTTCTTTGTCTGAGGTTTAGCTCTTTCTGTGTCATTAGGTACTTCAGACTCTTATGGTCAGTGTATATACAGCAAGTCTCCCCATAAAGGTAGTGTCTCCAAATCTTGAGTGCAAACACCACTACTGTGAGCTCCAAATCATGATTAGGATAATTTAATTCGTGCATCTTCAGCTGTCTAAAAGCATATGCGATCACTCGGCCAGCCTACATAATTACACAGCCAAGTCCCTGATGACTGGCATCACTGTATACCTTATACCCAACCCCTGGGTAGGTAGAGCAAGCACTGGTGAAGAAGTCAATCGTCTTTTCAATTCCTGAAAACTCGCCTCGCATTTGTCGTCCTACTAAAATTTTACCCCCTTCTAGGTAAGCCTCGATAAAGGGGCCGTAAGTACTGAAAAGCCCTCAATAAATCTTCGATAATAACTAGCCAATCCCAGAAAGCTGTGAACTTCTGTCACATTCTTAGGTTGTCCCCATTCAAGTATAGCTTCTACTTTTTTTGAGTCCACATAAATATCTTCTCCTAATAACACATACTCAAGGAATCCTATCTCCTTTAGCCAGAATTCACACTTTGAAAACTTCACGTATAACTATCATTCGCGAGGTATTTGCAGCACAATCCAGAGATGTCTAGCATGCTCCTCACCATCCTTAGAATAAATCAGAAGTTCATCAGTGAAGACTATGACAAACTGATCTAAATAAGGATGAAACATTGTATTGATGAGATCCATAAATGCTGCTGGTGCATTTGTCAATCCAAACGGCATTACCAAAAATTCATAGTGTCCATACCTTGTTTGGAAAGTTGTCTTATGCAAATCATTTTTAGTAATCTTCAACTGATGATACCTGGACCTCATATCTATTTTTGAGAATACTGTAGCTCCTCTCAACTAGTCAAACAAGTCATCAATCCAGGGGAGTGGATATTTATTTTTGATGGTAACCCTATTTAACTGCCGATAATCAACACATAAGTGGAGGGTCCCATCCTTCTTTTTGACAAACAATACTTGTACTCCCCATGGTGAATGACTTGGTCTAATGAAGACCTTATCTAATAACTCTTGCAACTGAACCTTTAGCTCTTTCAATTCTACTGGTGCCATGCAATATGGCGGTATAGATATCGATGTTGTTCCTAGTACCAAATCAATAGCAAAATCAAACTCCCGATCGGGTAGCAATCCAGGTAACTACTCTGGAAAGACATCAGGAACTTGCACACAATAGGAACATCTCCAAGTTTGATCCTCTGTGCTGAAGTGTCAATCACACGTGCGAGGTATGCCTGGCATCCCTGATGAATCAACTTCTTAGCCTTGACCACCGATATCAAACAACACGGGAACACCTGTCAGTCATTAGTAAATTTGATCGGGACTCCACCCTAAGTGTCAAACTTGAACTCTTTCTTATGACAATTAACTCTAGCGCGATGCCTCTCTAACCAGTCAATCCCCAATATTACCTCGAAATCTTAGAGATCGAGGGGAATAAGATCTGCCTCTAATATAGCATCACCGACCTTTACCTCACAGGCCATATATGCTTCATCACAAGCCACTTGTTCTCCTAGAGAAGTGACTATAATGAGAGGGGGATCTAACGACTTCAACATCGTGTTCCTTTGGCTCGGGTCGCAAAAGTCCAGCCCTGCGACGTCTTCCCCTTCCTCTTCCAACCATGCTATCACTATAAAATCAAAGAAAAAGAGACGTTATTCAACAAAATAGATCAGACTAAGCCTAGCTTATCCATTGTCCCTTACACCCCAAGGAATGTCGACAAGTACTCTCACCAAGGTCAAAATCATCCGACCATTAAGGACGTCAACTTAACGATCTGAGACTCAACTTCTTAGCTAAAGACTATCAACACCCAGACTCAACTCCTAAGGCTCATGAATCTTTTGAAAACAGTAATAACACTTTTGAAAACATAAAAACCAGGCTCTGATACTAATTTAACTGTCACGACTCGGAACTATATCGGGCATATGACAACCGCTGCATACCTGGGCTAAGGATACATATGGTACCCTTAACCTGACTATGCAAGGCTAACTGGTCATCTTTAAAAAAAAATTGGTAATATAACGGCTGCAATTTGACAATCCCAAAATAAAGAAAACACTTGCAAATCAGTGTCAAATGGATTTTTATATTTCAACCACAACTTCTGGACTTTGAGGTCCGCTCAAGAGCAATCTCAACAACAGTACAAAATGTTCACATATAACGTCAGTTACAAACCACAAGATAATCAAGAGTTAATTTTACAAAATTATAAAGCATATCAACATAATCATGAGCCACTACACAACAAAAGTATAAAATAGAGACTACTTACGTGCGGTAATGCCCCGAAAATGTCAAAAGACCACATAAACCACACAGAGCTTCAAGCTCACCTAATTAACCTGCATGGTTGGAAAATGGAGGGGGGTGAGTACACTATGTACTCAGTGAGTAGAAGAGAAACATGTATCGCGAATAGAACCTTGTACATACCAAAATGGTCTAAATAACCTAAGGATGGTTTTACACATCTAACATGCACATAACTACCTATGAAGTGAATATGCATGACATAGAAATACATAGACTTAGTCTATGACTCATGCCATACTAGTTAGGAACCATATAGGCCTAGCTTATTAATCACTCATTCAGTGAACATAGGTTCTATTTCCAATACACAAGAGCATAAAAGCATCACATGTAAAAATCAAATCTTGTCAAGAAGCCAAATCTCATAATAAGCCAAAACAATTATGTGTGTCACCACTAGTAGGCCAAACTAGTGTGTACACCCACCAAATCCTAGTGTTGGCTTGACTTTCATCTGTGGTAAGTCCAGACTATAGTCGACAAGAGCGTCATGACCCTAGGTGATAACCTCATCAGTGACCAGACCTCTAGGTGTGCAATCACCCATAAGTCCTGTAGAATGGTGTCATTACAAGGACTCGACTTTTATGTTCCAGCGTCAAGGGTACAAGGGTCACTTAATCTGTTGTGCCCAACACACGATTGGCCAATCGTTTCCTCACCAATCACAAGCAAAAATCGTATGCAAATAATAAGTACTAAAATCAAATAAGGCATCATGCCT
>JAOQML010011320.1:0-12266 GCA_027568935.1 Erythroxylum urbanii | reverse complement strand
GTTAAGTGATGTGTTAAGTGATGTGACACACCACCCTTGCGGGGCTCGGATCCGGGTATCACTCTCGATATCGGGTTTGGGTTCAGCGGGAGTTGGGGTGTTACATGGTATGCCGACATTATCAATTTTTTAATTAATAATGAATTACCTGTTGGTTTGTCAAAGGCTCAGAAGGATAAGCTACGGAGTTAAGTGAACTGTTATGAATGGGATGACCCATAACTTTGGAGGCACTCCGCCAATCAAGTTATTAGGAGGTGTGTACCAGAAAATGAATCATCATCAATTTTAGCCTTTTGTCATTCATATGCTTGTTGAATACATTTTGGACTGAAAAGGATAGCTTATAAAGTTTTGGAGAGTGGCTTTTAATGGCCAACACTTTTCAAAGATGCATATACCTTCTGTAAACCCTGCGATAGGATCAATTGTCATAAACTCCTTTGCTTTTATATGAAAATTTTGAAGTTTGGGCATTGATTTTATAGGACGTTTCCCTCTTTCTTTTGGCTTTACTTATATATTGCTTGCGGTTGATTATGCTTCTAAATGGATGGATGCCAGTAGGAATAATTATGCAAGAATTTGTTAAGGCTAACATTCTTTCTAGGTTCAGGATACCGAAAGCCATCGTTAGCGATAGAGGAACCCACTTCTGCAGTAGGGTGATCGAAGCAATGTTTAGAAAATATCACATCATACAAAAAGTTTCTACTGCTTACCATCCCTAAACTAACGGGCAAGCTAAAGTCTCAAATTAAGAAATCACGTTAATCCTAGAGAAAATATGAGCATAAGACTGGAAGATGCCCTATAGGCCTATAGGACAACTTACAAAATGCCAATTGGGATGTGGCTATATAGGATAGTGTTTGGGAAGCCATGTCATCTTCTAGTGGAATTATAACATAAGGCAAATTAGGCTATCAGAAGATGCAACATAAACTTAGATGATGTGGGAGTGCATTGCAAGTAGTAACTTCAAGAGTTAGAAGAGATGAGGAATGAGTCATATCAAAATGTAGCGATGTATAAGTAGTGGATAAAAGCCTTTTCATGATAAGATAATTTCGAGGAAAAGCTTTTTAGTGGTCCAAAAGGCTTTTCTATATCATTCCAAACACAAACTACTTCTAGGTAAGTTGCGCTCCTATTAGGTTGGTCCATTTGTTGTCACTCATGTCCTTCCTTTTGGTGCAGTGGAGATACAGAGCCTCAAAACTAACAAGACATTTAGAGCGAATAGTCATTGCTTAAAGCTGTATTATACAGGCTTCCAAACAGAGGATTCGGAGGTGTTGATGCTAGAGGGTGTGACTGGTGTCACTTGAGGCACACTACTGAAGGTCGAGCCAATGACGTTAAATAAAATCGTTGCTTGGGAGGCAATCCAAAGGGAGTTAATTTCCATCTTTTACATTTTCGCATTTGTTATTTTTGTTAACTATTCCATTTCTTACATTTAATTTTACATTGAGGACAATGTAAGTTTTAAGTACGGGGGTGGGGTATATTAGTTTTTATGCATGTTTTTTAGCTTAATTGTTTCTTATGTGACTTCTTAGGCAGTTTTTAAAATTAAACAAACAAAATAAAAAATTATCTTGTTTTCTATTGCTTTTAAGATTATTTAATCATAATTACAGTGTGAATTGATCAGTAAAATCTATAGTAAAATTTGGCATTTACTTTTGCTCTTGTGATTTGTTAATATACATTATTCTGTGAAGAGTAATAACTAGTGGTGCATACAAACCAGTGAGGCTTTGAGCTGTATTAGACTGACATATCTATATTAGTCTCACTGTTTTGTTTGTTATGTGTGACCTTTATGACATTTACATCCTTACTTTCGATTGATTTTCTATTCGAGACCATATTTTTATCACATACATTTTTATGAAAATGATTAGGCATTCTTTGTTAATTACGAGCTACATTAGCCAAATAGCCTAACCAACTATGTGAATTTTCCTTTGCTAACTAATAGGTGTGAGTTGCATCATGTTTTAGAGCTTAATTTGTTATGTATTAAGTGTTATTTTGAGTGTTTAGTATGTATTTAGGTTAGAATTGTGCTAGTTTATGTGTTTAACTATTTTTATGGGTTAGTGTAAGTCTTTTAAGCTTAAATATTATGTTTTTTAGGTATCTTGATGTGTTCGTTAGTGTGTCACGGTCAACATCGAAGAATGGAGAAGTTTCAGAGACTTTTGGGCAGAAACCACAACCCACGATCGTAGCACAATAGGTTACAATCATAACAGAAACTTGCACGTCTGTTTAATATAGGCCATGGTCGTGGATAACATCAAACCTTTCTGTCACGATCATGGCCCAAATGCTATGATTTTAGGCTGTGGCAGAGTCTTCTATCACAATCGTGGCACAATAGGCTATAATCGTGATAGAAACTTGCAAGCTGGTCTATGATTACCATAGCTCACAATAGTGGCATTTAGGCCATGATCGTGGTAGAAAGGTTTGATGCTAGCCACGATCATGGCATGTAGGGCCACGAACATGGCCTGCATCAGGTAGACAAGTAAACAAAAGAAAAAATCAAGTTTTGAGGGATTTTTTGAACTGTTTAAACCCCCAAAAAACCCTAGGGCTTACAAGGTATTTAAAGAACACGAAGAACAAAGGAGATGAGCTTTTTCATCAGCCACAATCCCGAAACCTTGGAGAGTTTTATCGAGAGATTGAGAAAGAAAAGAAGGAAGAGAGACATAGAGAATAAGCCTACGCAAAGTACTTCCCAGAATAAGAGGTTTCCTGCCATTGTTGCCTCCATCATCTGTTCCAGTCATATGTTCTAATTTTGTATTCAATTTTATTGATGTATAGAATTGGGATAGCTATTGAGAATAGGATTGTTAAATGTTGAGATTTGTTTAAACTCACCTTTGGGATATTTTTTCTTTGATATTAATGAAATTTGATTGTTATGTTTTTATTGGATTATTTGTGATTTAATTTCTGCTCATAATTCATTAACAAACTGAGAGGGTTAATCGACTGAAAATCATTTAATTGGGCTAATGAGAATTAGGTAATTTAATAGATTAAGAATTGAATCAAATTGGTAAATTTCTATAACAAGAGATCTTACATAGGTTTTCAGTAGTTTATTGGACAACTTAAAATCTAATTTAGATTTGGGATAAATTATGAATTGATAGGTTGCAATTTCTCATAATCTGATTAGGGTTAATAATTAGGGTTAATGACTATAACTCGAGAGAGAGTAATCAATCCTAGGATCGTTTAGAAATGGTAATCTAATGAATTCATAATCAATTAGGTTTTCATTAAAGTCGGATAAAAATCCCCTTTCTTTCAATTGGTAGTTTTTAGATTGTTTTGTGAATGGGTGTTGCAATTGCTATCTTGTTTATATTATCAAATTTGATTATTGAAATTAATTGTGTGATTGAAATATTTTCTTGTTTAGGTTTGTTCTTTTTAAATTATTGTTAATTGAGTTCAGCCTTAGATTTTAGGATTAGAATAAACCTCCTCATGGGATCGACACCTTAGGTACTACACGAATGACCCGTGCATTTACAGAATATTGAGGTTCAAAAAATTAAAACTTTGTCATATCAAAACCTGTGAACAAGTTTTTGGTGCCATTATCGGGGAGGTGAATAGTTTAGTTCTTTAATTTAAAGTTTTTTCATTATCTTTTGTTTTTTAATTAAAAAATAGTTGGGCTTAAAGTAGAGCCACATGAAGACATCTTGGAGTGAGAATGAGACATCGGAATAGTTGAATGATAAAAAGAGATGAAAAAGAATGATCATGGAGGATGTATATTATAGGGAGCAAGGGACTCTTGTAGATTTCAATGAGCTCCAATTTGGTTAGGAAAATCATCATCCTTATATGAACTTGTACACTTCGGGGTGGTAGAACCATCCTGACTTCTATTAGTCCAACAATGCAAGTAATCATATGGGATATGAAGACTTATTTGAATTTCAATATGATGAATCTAGTTCATGGGATTCCAACCTCGAAAAAATCACGGATAAGCTCACGGTTATAGAAGAGAACCAAAAGAGACTGGAAGAGAAGTTCAACCAAGTAGCAGAAGATCATGCCTCTTTCATTCATAATCTAGAGGATCGAATAGGTCAGCTTTCTATGGAATTTTGTAAGCAAAGTGTGGAAAACTATTTACACAGCATGAATGTAAATTCAATAGTGCCATGTCAAGCTATCGCACTTAGGAATAGAGTAGAGCTAGAAGAACCTGTGAGAAAGCAAGCTAAACCCAACCTTAGTGAAGACTAAGAAATCTATATAGAGGATGAAGAAAAGAACGTCAACCCTTCCTTTTATTCACCAGTTCCTGACAGACATATGTGAAAATAAAAAAAAATTGGGTAGATGTCCATTAAGCGAGCCCTATTTTTGAGATTAATGATTACCAAGTGGCATTCAACATAAATGATGTATTTAAGAATCCAAAGGTTAGTAGCTCATTCAGGATAACTGATGTGTTCAAATCTTTTGAAGAACAAGAGGACGAAGAATAGATGACAATAGACATCGAATTTGAAGAAAGTATGGAAGTCTCTGGCCGGGAAGCAGAAGAAGCAGATTAAAAGAAGGTGATTAAGGAAGAAGGAGAGCAATTCACCTTCATAAAGGATAAACCATTGGATTCGATGGAGTATTCAGGGAGTTTCATTATTCCCTATTTTATTGACAGTTTGTTAATGAGAAGGACATTGACGAAATTAATTGGTTTTCTCAACTTTATCAATATTATTGTTTTGTTCATTTTACAATTTGAACCAATGTTGAATGAAAAAGGTGGAAGCAAGTCACTTATAATTGATCATAGATAAGTTTCCAAGGATAGAGCATCTAGCTACAAATGTTAAAAGAAGTGCTACATAGGAGGCAACCCATGAAATTTATTTCCATTGATTGTTTTCTTTGTTAGAAAATTTGAATTTCGTAGTTAGGTTGTTCTTTTTCAAATAAATTGGGAAGAAATAGGACTTCTGTAGAAATTGGATGATTAATTAAGTACTTCGATAGAAGGTGAAAAGACCACAAAATAATTGAGAAATGATTTCGATAAAATTATGGAAAGAACAGAAGAAGAAAAAATGAAGAATTGTTGGAAAACTGCAGGCCACGATCGTGGCTTGTGACCAGGCAAAAAAGGGGAACACACTTTTTTAAAGAAATTTTTACCATTTTTACCCTCCAACTGCCTATTTATTTATTTCTAACTTCACTTTTTCAGTCACTTTCACTTTTACTTTATCTCTCTAGAATTGAAACCTATGACAGCTCTCATATCTCTATACAAAATTTTCAAACCTCCAAATTTCTTCCAAACTTTACTTTTTCACAAGAAATATGTCACGTATTAAGCAATCAGCCAGATAGGAGCAATCATCGGGACGAAATCAAGTTGTGTGACATGGGAGAAGAAATAGAGCAGCAGACTTTGGAGCACCCTTCTCGATCTACACATAGGAGGAAGGTATTTGTTTCCAATCCCTAAATGCTAGACAAACAGTAGTTCCCAAATATTTTGATTTTGAAACACTCGATAGGTTAGAATTGCACGAGAGGTAGACAACATAGCTGAATAAATTCAATGGCCTAGATTTATACATTTCCAATTTCCTAGTTACTAGGAATTCACTTTGGAATTTTTCACTTCCCTTTCTTATGACCCTAGGAACCCCAAGGAAGTGTGGTTTAGGTTGAGAGGAAGAGCTTATGAATTGACTATAGAAATCATGTTTGATATGTGTGGATTCCCCAAATCCTCCATTATTGATCAACATGATGATTTTTATCCTTCTCGATATTGGAACGAGCTCACTTGGATGGAGAAATATGAAGCCAAAAATGCCCACAACAATATAATAAGAACCCAAGAACACTTGCTACTGCACAAATTCACGTGTTAGCTAGTTTTTGATAAATAAAAAATTAGTAAGTGTTCCACAAAGGAACATTTTGTGTTGTGGTGCATGAACCACAGCATTCCAGTGAGCACATCCACACATGTGCTAAATACTATTGTTCCAACTCCGCATAAGAGGAGCAATAATTTAGGTATGTGGTACCTAGTGTCTGCCATTGCTGAATATTATGGCATGGACTATAGTGGGTTAACTGTTCATCTCCCTAACTTCTTAAACCATCACCATTTATGGCAGGCTGAAATCCTTCATTCCCACAACATGGAACTTAGGGATATCAGTGAAAAGATACATTTTAAGATTAGGGTCAGTCATGTGAGTTCAAGCTCAATACCGCCCTTAGCAGGCATAAGATGACTCAACCAGTGAAGAGTCTGAGGAAGAAAAAGCATAAGAAGGTTGGAAGAAAGTCGTAGGGGAAATCTCCACAAACAATAAGATAGTTACTGATATACTTACGGAGCACACTAGAATAATGAAAGAGATGGACTGAACACAACGATGCCAAAGTCGGGATATCCATCGGATCCATTAATATTTTGAGTCTCAGAGCATTTAATTGCCGCCTCCAACACCATCCCCACCTCCATCTCCATGAGATTTTATTTAACCTATTTTTCTTTTTTCTTTTTCAAATTAGTCTTCATCTTTATTTTTACTTTTATTTTAATTATTTTATTTTAATTTCTGTCTACTTTGATTTATGTTTCTTCTTTTCTTTTACGTGCTTTCTTGTTCTCTTATCACATTGAGGATAATGTGTTATTTAAGTGGGAAGGGGGAGGGGAGTATATGTTTTGCTTTTTATGTGATTTTGCATATGGTATAATAGTTGTTAGGTTACATTTTTTGATTTGTTTGAATGTGTCAATGGCTTAGATGAATTGAAATTGATTTAATTTTGAAAATAGTTTAGTAGGTTGTGATTAATCATTAGCTCACAAAATTAGTGAATTAGGCTCTTTTGATAAATATACAGCTTAATTAAGATTTAGTGTAAGTTTAGCACCCTCAAAATTGCCACATTCATTTATAATTTGAGGCCTTTCATAAAAACGAGTAGTGAAAATAAGGTAGGCAATAAAAAAATGTTTGTTAAATAAATAACTATTCCGCTAACCTTCGGGTTATGAATAGAGCTAGTAGTTAGTCAAGAATGTGAAATAGCTGAGTAATCGGATCGACATGCATCACAAATGTGTGCCTCCACGTAAAAAGGCTATAATGACGCTCCAACTAAGCAGTTTAATAAAAATAGGACTTAGTCGAGTATCCAGATCGACATTCATTACCAATATTTACCTTTACGTAAAAAGACTAAGTCTATGTTCAATCAATAAAAAAAGGTGTGTTCTTAATAAAAACCTACTGGACTTGTAATATGCTTGACTTTTCATGAAAACAAACTTAGGAAGAGTTAAAAAGTATGAAGGACTAAAGATTGTGTTTGCAATTGAAAAGGGAATGTTGATTGTGTGTGCAATTGAAGATTGTGTGGGGATGTTGTTGGGTATGATTTGCATTATATTTTAGGGCTTAATTTGTTATGTATTAAGTGTTAATTTGAGTGTTTAGTATATGTTTAGGTTAAATTTGTGTTAGTTTATGTGTTTAAGTGTTTTTATGGGTTAGTATAAGTCTTTTGAGCTTAAATATTATATTTTTGAGGTACCTTGATGTGTTTGTTAGTGTTTCAGGGTCAACGTCGAAGAATAGAATATCGAAGTTTAAAAATATTACAAATTTGTCATATCGGAATCTACGATCACTAACCTCCTTTAAGCTTTATTATCCTTTTTTTGTGAAACCACATTACATGCACCTAACCAAATTCCCTACCCAAGTCTTAAAGCTAGTGGAGCATTTGTTAATTCTTGATGAATATGATTGTACAAAAGCCTAAATATGGGGGTATGCATACATATGGGTTAGTTATATTTTGTTAAAATTCCCTGTTTTGAATCCTATGTTGATGTAGCTTCTATCACTTCTACTTTTGAAAAGAAGAAGAAGAAGAAATGAGAAAAAAATGTGAGTTTGAATAAAAGTATTAGGAAGGAAATATAATTGATGTGAAAAGTTGTTAATTAATAGTTTATCCTCCCTAAGTTGTATTGATTGAGTGTTTAAATATGTTTCATATGAGGCGGATGTTGTTTTAGTTGGAGCACTTTTTATGTTATGCTAATGTGGCTTATAGTATGAGAGCTAAATTGAGTTACGAAACATGCTTGTTGCATTCTTCATAGCTGATAGTACCTAGTTTTGAATGACTGTTAACTTGCGCGTTTAATATCTCATTAAGTGTTCCTTTTGCTTCACCAGCTTGATGACTTTTATACTACATTACCCAAAGTACATCCCACCTTATCCTTACCCACATTACAACCTTAGAAAATTCCTTTGATTCATGATTATACATGCTACTTTTAGTGGTGGAGAAATTAAATGATATGCAAAGTCATGGATTGTTGTGATTATGAATGATGTTTGAGTGTACCTATGGAAATATCTTATTTAAACACCTATTGTCCAAGTCTACCGTTAGATTAATTAGTTTCTAAGGGTGATGAATGTTGATTAACCATGAGTAGAAGCTTTGAATGTTGAGTTATTGCTATAGGTTTTGAAAGTCCTTCGTCTTCACTTATGTTTATCTATTAATAGGAAATATGGAAAATGAGTAAAAGTTTTGGTTTATGATTTTGATTTTAATGATTTGCTCAAGGATGGTTAAAATCTAAATGTGGGGGAACTTGATATGCGCTTAAATGTTGATTCGTTTGATTTACCACACTTAGTGATAACTACCTTAGAAATGGTTAAGATACTCACTTTAGCTCATATTTGATTTTAGGCACATTTTGAAAGCATAATGGCTATAATGAGTCGAAAGCATTTTAGGTTCGTGGTGGAAGTTGATCATACGTTTCTGATATGAACAAGTTTTAATATTTTAACCTTGCTATTTCATAAGCAGATGAGTCATTCGGGTAGTACCTAAGGTGTTGATCCCACGAGGAGGGTTAATTGATAATTGTGCACTAGTATATGTTTTTCTAGGTAAATGGTATGTGTTTTCTTGCCTAATTGTTGATTATTGTTGTAGTTTAGGATTCATTTTGTATGTTTTCATTTAATTTGATTTCTATTGTTGTTCTTTTATTTTTGATATTAATTTAGGGTAAGAATTGACTATTTTTATGTAGGAAGGAAGATGGAGCAACTTGGAGATTGAGCTAGAGATTAAAGTGGAAAAGAAAAGAGGAGTCCATCTGTTGCCAATTCCCACGATCGTAGGAATTACAATCTGAAGGATTATATGGGGCTTAATCAAATTTAGGTTTTTTGGACTATAAAACCATAATTAGGCCTCCATCTTCAAGGGAGACAAAACTCTGTAGAAACACCATCCTCAAGGGAAGAACACATGTTTAGAGCCTTAAGGAACATGGGAATTACAATCCGATGGACTATACAGAGCTTCATCAAATTTAGGTTTTTTGGACTATAAAAGCATAATTAGGCCACCATCTTCAAGGGAGACGAAACTCTGTAGAAACACCATCCTCGAGGGAAGAACACATGTTTGGAGCCATGAGGAAGGAATGAAGTCAAAGATTATCATCAAGATTGGGGAAAATAGCACAACAACATCCAAAATTCCAGATTTTAGAAAAAAAGAAAAGAAGTTCCTTTTATCCAATTTTCTGTGTTTTTCTTCCTTCTATTCTTTGTAAAATGGTTTATTTGAATGTTCATGATGTTATGGAGATCATGAGTGGCTGATTTAGTTTTAGGGGTTACTTTTGAACTATTTTGCTAGAACTCCTATTTCATTAATTAAATGAAGTTGTCTTTGATGATTGTTGACCTTATTTGTTATCTTACAATAATCGAGAGTGAGAAATATTAATTATGTAAGATTGTACAATGAGAGTTGGCAACCCATAGACATACAATCATCACATTAATTGATACTTTAGAAGAGAGATCTTGACAAAGTCAATTGATCACCTATAACATAGTTTAATAACTAGTTGAATTGGGAGAGTCATTGGCTAGGTTAAGAGATCATCCAATTGATTCCTTTAAATTCGATTAGGGACAATTAACTACATCTTGAGAGAGGGTAGTTAATAAATTCAAAAATCTAGGGTGAGACATAATTGAATTAATAAAATAGGAGGGAGACAAAATAGGGAAAAAATCTCTAATATTTAGATTCTTGAATTCCAATTTTTCTACATTTTGGTATTGTTTATTGCTTTGTTTTAGTCTTTTAATTTTAATTTAATTTTCCAGATTATTTGCATTAAACAATTTCATTTCTTAAACAAAGTTTTGTCTAAATTAAGTGTGTGGGCATCATTCCCTGTGGGATCGATATCTACTCTTTTTAACTACAAGTCTCGACTCATTCACTTATGGTTTTTTGTGCGTAAAATGAGTAGTTTGTGTTGCGTAATTACACTCAACAAGTTTTTAGTGCATTTTTTGGTGATTGATTGTTTATCATCTTGTTTAATTTAGACTATTTTGATTTAAGAGTTTTTTGATACTTTTCCTTTTGTATTTGCAGGTGCATGAACACAAGGAGCATGCAAAGATCAATAAAATTGGTAACAATGAACTATCCAATATCATAAGACAAGTTAAGACATCTTAGAATGAGGAATGAGACATCTGAAGAGCTAGATTCCAAGAAGAAATAGAAAGAACAATGATGGAAGATAGATATTATAGGGAGCATGGAACTTTTGTGAATTACAATGAAGCACAGTATGGTTGGGGAAGTATCGATCTTTATTGGAGTACGTACACTCTGGAGTGGTAGAACCACCTAGATTTCTATTGGTCTAACTATATAAGTATTCACATGGGACATTAAGAAATTCTTACGCAGGGGCCATGCTAATCTTCTCTGTATCGTTCCAATTTTATCGGATGTCCCGATGACTCAGAAAAATAAAAAATCTACTCCGGCATCATCAACCAGGCAGTCAGCCGCCAGCCATCAGCCGCCAGGATACCACCGTGCCAGCCGCTGCTACCTTCGTTGGAAAAATTTTTGACGCTCCTCGCAAGATTCACCACCCACCATCTTCTTTAGATTTTCCCGATCTACGCAACCTCGTAACTGGTTTGCTCAGTGAATCTCGAAATCAGGCAAAAATCCCATCCAAACTCCACAATCTTCACATCTCGGGTGACCCCTCTGTTGCCTGCTTCTCCCACCCACAACTACATTCGGCCATCCCTCCTTCTCAAACCCCACAACCATCCCTACCGCCCCTTAGCCCAGGCAAATCCGCCCCTACCATCATCACTTCCCAGTCGAGGTCACCACCGTGTGGCCCTTAGCCATCCCCCGCAATCACATCTTAACCCAAACATAACAATAACCTTACCCACATCAGCCCCGAAGTCGTCGGAGTTGTAAGGCCTCTCGATGTCCCTCTTGTGTCGTCAGTCCAACAGCATGAAGCATCTCCCGCGGTGTCTGTTGTTAATGGTCCATCGGTGGAAGTTGCGGTTTTTTCAGATGTGCAATCCACTATGGGCCTAAGTGCATATGTGGGGAAGCCTATGGCCCTAACAACAATGGCTCAAGGCTCAGCTCTAGCCCCTCATATCCAGACCCACAACCCAACAGCCCAGGATCTTGCCCCAGGGGCCCTAGCCCATGATAACCCACGAGCCCATGGTAGGGGTACCTTCAAAAATGCTTTATTACGATATTCAATTCCTGCTCCTAGAACTGATAACCCTAAGACTAGAACTGGAAAAAAACCTAATAATTTTTCTTGGGCTGAAAAAATTAGTATAACGAATTCCACTACTGGATTTTGTTTCCCGGATTTGCCATATGTTCCCTCTAGTGGTAGGGTGACCATTCCGGCCGAGTTTATTGATGAGAGCTTGCATTAATGGACCCGATGCTTAGTCAGTTTTTTCTCGAGGCATAATATGCCCTTTCCCGCTATGCCGACTCTTGCAAAGCAGGCTTGGAGGATGTTCTTTCCACAAGCATCGAATTTTTTTGTTCCAGTTTCAGTCTGAGGAAGCTTTATAACCCATTTTAGAGCAAGGCTCGTGGACTTTAGGGGGGAACCCCCATTTTGTGTTCGACAAGTCTCGAGTGTCCAGATTGTCTGTCTGGGTTCGACTTCATGGATTACCTTTCCCTTTATGGAATGACCGCAGTCTAGCCCTCTTAACCCAACATGTAGCATCCGGACTTGGGCCGGATCGCTACAGTGCCGGGCCTCGGACCCCGACCGCCCATCACACCAAGGTATT
>JAOQML010011278.1:0-12270 GCA_027568935.1 Erythroxylum urbanii | reverse complement strand
GGTCAAGGGTGAGTCCACGACTCGAACCCAAGACCTCAAGGTTTTGTTGCACTTTAAGTGCACGCCTCTCACCAATGCGCGAGGCCCGAGAGGCCAAGGCTCAAAGCGGACAATATCTGCAAGCGGGTGGTCTGGGCTGTTACAGGATTTTAAGATATCACTTAAGGAAAGTTTAGGTTAAATTTGTCTCATCTCTCTCTACATTATGATTTTGAGTTTGGTGTTAAAACATGTTATTCTCCATGCTTGAATATGCATGAACCACGGTTTAGATGAATAAAATGAGTTATGGAGAAGCTTCCTTAAGCCAAAACCGAAATGCCCTATCTTTGGTGAAAGTTTGTGAGATTTTGAATATCTTTTGAAATTGATGGTTTAAATAAACTCTATAATGTTAATTGTGTATGTATAATGTGAATTGATAATGAAAAATGAGGAAGATGTACATTGGAAGGAGGCTTTTAAGTTTATGTCTTTAGGTGTTTGATAAAATGCCTAAATGAACTTGACTTAGGATTTAAGGATTTTGATGGTATACATTGGAAAGAGACTTTCATGTTTACTTAGAGTAAACTGAATTGTTGCTTAGATTGATGAGTAGTGGCCTAATATGCTTGGATAAAAATGTGCTTAATTATACTTTGAAAAGTGTAAGTATTGGATCAAGGCATTAAATACCTTGGAAAATGCAAATGAAAACTTATGTGAATAATAAGAGAAGTAACCCTGTGAGAAGCTTAATGGCCGAATCCTATAACTTAAAAAAAGTGATATTGTATTTTATACACTTATGTGATGGTGTACAAATATGAGTTATATGTTTGAGTAGTAAAAACATTACTTTTGTGTGTATAAAGGCTCGAGAACTGTGGATCAAGGAGCTCGTACAGAGGATTGTTAAAGTCAAAAGAGTGTACACCTTCTTTTGAGGTAGGTTGGGGAAACCATTTCTCTCAAATGGTACTAGGACAAACCAAGACATGCATAATGACTTGTATGTGAATTTTGAACCTAGGTAATGCATAGTAGAATTGAATCTCAAATAGATGTTTGTATACTTATATATTTAATAAACGACATTGTTTTGAATAACTTTGCACTTGGAGTGCAAAAGATGACTTTTACTGCATGAGATAATGTTTTGGAACTTATATATGCATAACCGAGTCATGTATGTTGCGTGTAAGTTTCCCTTTTGGCTTAGAGCCATGGCAAGGTTTCATTTTATCGGTTGGACCGATAAATAAAGGCATAGTACCTTACTTGATTTTAGTACTAAATACTTGTATATGATTTTTTGTAATTGGTGAGCTAACGATTGGCCAATCGTGTACTAGGCACAACAGATCAAGCGACTCCCATACCCTTAATGCTGGTACATAAAAATTGAGTCCTTACAACGACACCATTCTACAGGACTTGTGGGTGATTGCACATCTAGAGGTTTGGTCACCGACACCATTCTACAGGACTCCTCAACCGTAGTTTGGACTCACCACAGATGAAAGTCGAGCTAACACTGGGATTCAGTGGGTGTGCACACTAGTTCGGCCAACTAGTGGTGACACACATAACTATTTTAGCTTCCTAACGAGACTTGAATTTTTACACGTGATGCTTTTCTACTCTGGTGTACTAGAACTATAACCTATATTTACTGAATGAGTGATTAGTAGGCTAGGTCTATGTGGTTCCTAACCAGTATGGGATGAGTCATAAACTAGGTCTATGTGTTTCTATGTCATGCATATTCACTTCATAGGTGGTTATATACATGTTAGATGTGTAAAACCGTCCTTAGGTTATTTAGATCATTTTGGTATGTACCAGGTTCTATTTTCTATATATGATTTTTTCTGCTCACTGAGTATATAGTGTACCCATCCCCTCCGCTTTCCAACCATGTAGGTTAATTTGGTGAGCTTGAAGCTCTAAGTGGTTCGTGCGATCTTTTGACATATTCGGGGCATTATCGCATGTGGATAGTCTCTATTTTGTACTTTTGTTGTATAGTGGCTCATGATTATGTTGATATGCTTTATAATTTTGTAAATTAACTCTTGTCTGTCTTGTGATTTGCAAACGACTTTATGTATGAACATTTTGTACTATTATTGAGATTTCTCTTGAGTGGACTTCAAAGTCCAGAAGTTGTGGTAAATTTTTAATGTGAATATAGAAGTGCGTTTGAAACTGATATACAAGTGCTTTTCATTTTGAAATTTTCAAATTACAACCATTGTGCTACCGAAATGTTTTTAAAGATGTCCAGTTAACCTTGCATAGTTAGGTTAAGGGTATCGTGAGTATCCTTAGCTTGAGTATATGATAGTTGTCAAGTGCCCGATGTGATTCTAGGTCGTGACATAATAACTCCAAAATTACTTGCTTACACAAATATGATAAAATAATGCTCAAATGATTGAAAAACTCTTTAAAATGTGTGTATACAACACCCAAAACCTTTTTGATGCTAAAACCAATGATGAAAACACATATTTATGGGTTTTTAGGACCCAAAATAGTAGTTGGAGCTAAGAACTAGCCGTTAAGACATGTATATTCGACGCACTAGTTGATTAGTATACCGTATTGGTCGACCAGTATGCATTTACAGCACTAGATTCATTACCTATCAGATACTAGTCAATAAGTAACCTATATTGGTCAACCAATACTGTTAACCAACTAGTAACCTATACCGGTTGACTAGTGCATCAACCAATACTATAACAAACCCTAAATACTTAAAATTTAACAAATTTAACTATATAGGTTGACCACCCCATATTGGTCGACCATTTAACCCAAAACCTGATTTTGATAACTTCAAATGCTCAAATATAATTTGTTTAATCCCAATATAATTAAAGCACTTCTCAAAATGTTTCCTAGAGATTATTTGAAATATCAAGACACTTTTATATTAGAATCAAAAGCTTCAATGTCTCTTAATGAATGTAAAGACTAATGTGATGAAGGAAGATGAAATGATTATGCATAGTGAGTCTTATGGATATTCAAATTATCAAAGTTGGCTTACAAATAATAATACAAAAATGAAATGACCTTGATCAGCCTTGATCTTCTTTTGTTCTTGTTTTAATTCTTCATTTCATCGGTTGCAAACTTCAACTTCTTTTTATAAACTTCATACACTATCTTCAAGTTTATGGCTTTATTTTATTTTAATATTACTTTTCATCAAAATGATAAACATATTAGTAATAATTATATTTCTTTATCATCAAAACATCGATCGGAACCCCCCTCAGTTAAACAATTTCCTTCTTTTTAATGATGACAAAATACTTATGATATTAGAGAACACAAGTATGGTTGGCTGGCAAATGAAGCCATTTGATTTACAAAATGATTGGAAAGGTAAAAAATGTCAAATATTGGGACATCGATCAACCACTGAAGGATATTTGTGATTAATGAGACTGCTTGGGCGACTATCTAAGCAGCCAAAAAACTAACGAACTCATTTAAAAGTAAAAAAGAGGTGCATTTTAAAGATATTGGTCGACCATAATAAGATATTAGTCAACCACTTAACCAGAAGTTTAAGGAGCCATCTTTGAAACTTGAATTAAAACATCAAAACTTTTTAAAAAATTCTATTAAAGTACATATTAACTAATTAAATATCAATAAGAGAATTTAATTATATAGAGGGACTTATTAAAAATAATTCCTATTAACCAAAACTATCCTTTAATTGAATAAGATTTATCCTTATTCAATAGTTTATAGAAATAATAACCCAATTGATGTAAATTCTACCTAAGTGACCTTAATTTTCATATAGTCTCTAATTCTAGGTAATAAGATTCACACTTTAAAAACACCTTTTTCATTATTCAAACCTAAATAATAATCACCAAGGATTTATACTTAAATTAACTCATAAACGCAAGTAATCACATATTTCTAAATCATAAACTAATAATTACCTTATGTTAAATGTTACTTATAAGAGATTTGAATGAAGATTCTTCTTGAATTCTAAATCCGTTAGTGGCATCTCATCCTTCTCTCTTTCTCAATTAGTTCAACAATTTGAGAAGTCTGGATGGTTAATTTTAAGGGTTAAGTTCTTCATATCTTACAATAACATCTTCAAGACTTTCTTGGAGGCAAGAAGGTTAGATTTATCAAGATAAAATGCACAAAATCCTTAATAATACTATAATCTATACTACATACCATTTGGTTTTATTTTTCTATTATCCTCATAAATTAAGGCAATCAATGTGTTTTAGGAACCCAAAAAGCTTAGCTCCTTGATTTTCTAGGTCCTTTTTCTTTTTAACCCACACTTCTAAAGATTTGCTTAACATTCATTATTTGATAAAGCAAAATCTATCAATATGTCCAAACTCACCACAAAAATGATATACCATGTTCTATGAGTAATGATGATGCATAAATGCATTGCTTGGAATTTTATGTGTGTATGTATAATGAGAAAGTTTTATTTGGAGATTAAATGTGTTGAATGGTATTTTAGGATAGCGAAAAGTCCTACCATGATTATATGTACGATGCCTATTATGAATGAAGGCATGATGGATGCTTCTATAGGATTGTGAGTGGGTTTGCATGTTATCATAAAACTTATGCCTATTCTTCCTCGAAGAATATTGAACTCTATGCCTAGGTTGTGAGCCATATATGAAAGCATGATATTTACTCTTAAATTAGGCCTTGTTGAATATGTCATGTGCATGTGTATATTTGGATGTGAATGCTTTATGTTCATTTGTCATTTTAGGATGGTTCTTCACTATATAAATTCTTTCCCTGAATAGAAGTAGTTTTAGTGTTGGAAACACTTTCATATTTATGGCTAATTTTATGTCAATCGTGAGAATTCTTTTAAGCTCCTAACCAAGTTTCTCACTTCCCTTTATAAATTTATATAAATCCTTGAGAGCATCAATTTCCTTTTTCAATATTTCATTCTTACACCTTAATGCATCTAAGTTATAATTGTCATCAATAATCATATTTTGGATGCTTTAATGCTATGCAATTCAATTTTATTTTCATTCTCACTTATGCATGTGTCCAAATTTTTAAAGCTTCCTTAAGTTTGTAAGATAATTTCTTCCTTTTCTTGCTCATGATTTATAAAATTTCAAAAAATTCACCATATGTCAATTTAACATCACTATCATTATTACAAAAATCAGGATTGGATGTTGCCTCATCATGGTGGCAAAGTACATACAAGCTCTCTCTTCTTTTGAATGGCCACTTTCATATTCACTTATGTTATCCCAAGTCGATGGTTTAAATGTCTTCTTCTTGTCCTTCTTCTCCTTTTTATAATTTCTCTCATACTTCTTTTTATCTTTGAGTCGACGATATTGCGACCTTATATGGTCGGGTTTTCCATATTCAAAGCAAGTAATATTAGAGGATTTATGTTTTAAAATACTTTAACCTTCTTGAAGCTCTTTCTTTTGGACAAATTCTTCTTCAAAAACTTCTTGAATTTTCTAGCGAGTAAGCCAATTTCTTCTTCTTTGCTTTCACTAGTTGATGTCTCTTACTTTTAACTTGATTCTTCTTTTAAGGCTTTAAACATTAAATTCTTTTTCTTCAAAAGCATCATCTCTTCTTATGTCTCTTAAAGCCTTATTTCATATATAAGGAGAGATCCAATAAGTTCCTCTAATAGTAGCATTATTAGATACTTAACTTCTCGTATAGCCATTACTTTAGCTTCCCACACCTTCAGAAGTAACCAAAATAACTTTTTTATCATTTCAACATAGTATAGTTCTTTCTAAGACCTTAGAGAGCATTAATAATATTAATAAATCTAGTATACATGCTAACTATACTTTTACCATGCTTCATTTGATATAATTTATATTGATACATTAGCATGCTTACTTTGTCTCTTTCACTTGATTGGTTCCTTCATGCATAACTTCTAAAGAATGCCAAATTTCGTAAGCCATTTCCCACATGGATACTCTATTGAATTCATTTATTTCTTATGCATAAAAAGGATATTATGGCCTTACTATTCAAGGAAAGTAATCTTTTTTCTTGAGGTTTCCATTTTTACTTCAATTTAAGTACCTTTTTTGTTATCTATAATTTTTATTAGAATAAAGGGACTATTAGAAACTATTTCCCATAAATCTACAATTTTTTCATTAGAAAAATGTCATCCTAGTTTTTTAAATAAAGATATTCATTGTCATCAATGAAAGGTAATCTACTAATGCTTTATCCCTTTTGGTTGAATATGTCAACAATAATATTGCCTTAATATTGGACTTCATATTAGAAATCTTGATATTAGCCTGATAAATTTGTATATTTTCATTTATTGTATTCCTACAATTATGTACCTAATTTGTTATATAGTCTTGTATATAAATACATACACACCAGTAAAGGAGAGACAACCTTTTACACCAAACTTTAATCTTTTACAATATTATATTTATGTTGTTATCATGGTATAAGAGCCATTTCAAAATTTGTTTGTTAGAAATATATTTTGGATCAACTTCTTGGATCTACAAGCAATCAATTTGTGTAGCGATCAGTTCATGTTTTTCACAGTTTATTTTTGATCTCAACAAGTATTCAGGTGCAATCTATAACGCTCATATGATATCATGGATTCTGAAAATTCTGATACAATATCTGTTAAGTTTAATGGGAGGAACTATCCTCTTTCGGAATTTCATTTTCGTATGTTCATAGAAGGGAAAGAATTATCTAAATTTCTAGATGGGTCCTTAAAAAACCAATTAATAATAAAGAAAAGGCTAAATGGAAAGCAAACAATGCTAGAGTTATCGCTTGGATTTTGAATTTTGTGGAAAATAATATTGTTTTGAGTTTGAGGTCATTTTGTACTACTCGCACCATATGGGATCATCTTAAGTATATTTACAGACAAATCAAGCTAGATGATTTGAAATTGAGTGTAAGATTGCTAAACTTTCTCAAGATGATAGAGAGATAAGAACTTTTTATTATGAATTATTGGGATTATGGACTGAATTGGATATGGTATCTTTGAGCTTTGTTGAAAGTGCATCATATAAGGCACTGAAGAAAGAAAGGCACAGGAGCAGGGTGCTTAAATTCCTTATGAAACTCAAACCTGAGTTTGAGAATGCCAAGGTTAACATCATTAATAGAGGCATAACAGATGTTGATTTAGTTTTTGGTGACCTTCTTCAAGAAGAGACTGGACTTCGTACTTAAGCTCATTTGGATGCTAAAATCAATTATGTTGAAGTTATTTTCTTAGCTTTTTATGGAAAGCCCTAAATGAAACAATCTGTGCAGACTCTAGCGAAGTTCGATGCTGATTTTGTAATGGTTTTGGACATATACAAGCTCATTGTAAGAAGAGAAATGAATGTAACTATTATAAGAAGAAAGGATATGTGATACTTAAGTGTCGACTTTTACAAAAAAGTAAACATAACTAATCTAAATTTTTCATAACTAGTTCGAGTGAAGAATGTGACACTAGTGGCTCCGCTAAAAGTACCTCAAACCTCACTTAAGAAGCCACACAACATATGATTCAAACTACCTTACAAGCAACTTTACTAGGTGCTATTTCTTCTGCTTTTTCTGCATCTCCCTGGCTCGTTGATTCTGTGGCATTTAATTATATGTCAAACCATACGCACAATTTTTCCAAACTTCATTCTTGTCCTTCAAATCAACTTGTTACTACTACTGGTGGTGAAAAACTACCAATAAAAGGGATGGGAATACTTTCTTTGAATAAATCTCTTCCTTTTTCTAATTCCCTCTATATTCCCAATTTAACTACCAATTTAATCTCTATAGGCCAATTGGTTGATAACAATTGTTCTGTTAGTTTTTCTCCTTCTAAGTGTTCTATACAGGACCTTCAAAGTGGGAGGGTGATCGGGAAGGGGCATAAACAAGGAAGATTATTTCACTTGGACCTGGATAATCAAGTTTTTGAGAATAATAAATTTTACTCCCCTTTTTTGTGTTGTTTCTTCTTTAAACGACGTTTTGTTGGAAAATAAAAAGTGGTATCTTCGGCTTCAACGCCTTGGACACCCTCATGTTGGTAGACTCAAAAGTATGTTTCAATCTAGTGTTCTTCTTGTTCAATTAAATGTTAACTGTGACTTTTTGAAATTAAATTGTAAAAGTTATGCTCTTAGTAAGACTACTCGTCTCATGTTGATGCACCTTTTGATCTCATTCATACTGATTTATGGGGGCCATCACCATCCTTATCGAGGCTAGGATATAGTTTTTTATCTTGTTCATTGATCATCATACATGTTTTACTTGGGTATTTTTCTTGCATGCTAAATCTGAATTTGCAAATATAGCAAAAGCCTTTATTAACATGATTGAGACACAATTTGGCAAAACCATTAAAATATTTCAATCTAACCCTAGAGGAGAATTTTGTTACTCACAACTTACAACATTCTTTCAGATTAAAGGGATTTTACGTAAACTATCATGTCCCCAAACCCTAGATCAAAATGGTGTCGTCGAAACAAAACATTGACATATACTTGAAATTGCTTGTACCCTCCTCCTTAAGTCTTTTGTCCCTCATAGTTTATGGGTAAAAGCCATTCATAAAACTGTTTTTCTTGTCAATTGATAACCTATATCTAAGCCTCAAAACAATACCCCTACGTATTATCAACTTAGAGTTTTTGGCTGCATTTGTATTGCCTTAAAGTGTATACATCAATGGACCAAATTATCTCCTAAAGCTGTCAAATGTGTGTTTCTTGGTTATAATGACAAACATGAAGGCTATCTTTACTATGATTTCCAAGCAACAAGAATGTACATCCCACGTCAAGCAATTTTTTTTTAAAAAATTATATTATTTTTCATCTCATTTTGAAACACCTACACATTCCATTAGTGAAACTTTGCCATTTATACCTTCATTTTTTTATACTTCTCATTTAGAAAGCAATTCAGAAATTGACTCTCTAGGTTCAAATGTATTCGCATCCTCTACGCTTCAACTTGGTCCTGCTCCTAAAGGTCTAGCAAGTCCACAATTATTATCTGTGCCCTTTTCTCCTCCACTTTAGCCATGCCATTCAAACTGTTTTAACTTAAGAAAGCTCCCGATAGATATGGTTATTCTCCTGAACGATATGGTCCATCCATTGCTTATCTTAGCACTCTTGAGTCCATTCCCATACCTTTTAGTTATAAACAAGCAGCATAAATTGCATGTTGGAAAATTTCCATAGAAGATGAAATTTTGGCTCTTGAGGCAAACCAAACTGGGGAATTAGTCCCTACTCCATCTGATGTATCACTGGTTGGTAGCAAATGGGTGTATACTATAAACTCAAACCTGATGGTTCTATTGATAGGTTTAAGGCTAGATTAGTTGCTCAAGGATTTATGTAGGAATGTAGTATTGATTATAAGGAGACCTTTTCTATAGTGGCTAAGATGACCACAGTTCGAATGTTGTTAGCTGTGGCATCCACTAAACGATGGCCTTTAAATTAGATGGATGTCAAAAATGTCTTTTTGCATGGAGACTTGAAAGAGACTGTATACATGAGACCATCACCAGGATATCATCTCTTTAATCCCAATTTGGTATGCGAATGCAACAAGTTACTTTATGGAATCAAACAAGCTCCTCATGCATGGTTTGCTAAACTCTCATCTACTATCAAATCAGCTGGGTTTCAACAAAGTTCCAATGATTATTCATTGTTTACTTCACATTCCTCTAATGGTATCATTGTTTTGCTGGTGAATGTTGATGATATGGTTATCACAGGAGATGATCAATAAGGTATTGACAAGTCGAAGAAAATTCTACAATCCTCCTTCCATATAAAAGATCTTAGCCATTTGTTTTATTTCTTAGGATTGTAGGTTTCTCAAACAGAGAATGGCATATATCTTACATAGCAAAAGTTGATCCAATTAGCCAATCTTCTCGATAACCAATTTTGTGTTACACCAATGAAGCTCAATATTAAATTAACAAAAGATACAGGACAATCATTATTTGATCCGACCTCTATAGGCATCTTGTTGCTAGTCTTATATATCTTACAACAACTTGGCCTGACATTTCTTATGTTGTTCAAATAGTCCGTCAATTTGTTTCCAATATTTGTAAGTTGCATCTTTCTGCTCTTTATTGCATCATTCAATATTTGAAAGATACTTTAGGAAAAGGTATATTATTTTCTTCAATATCCTTTATAGAGCATGTTGCATTTGCTGATGCTGATTATGCTGGGTGCCTTGATATAAGACATTCCACTAATGGCTGGTGTATCTTTTTTGGCTCATCCCCTATTTCATGGAAATGAAAAAAACAAGATTGGGTTGCAAAGTCATCAATTGAAGCCGAATATCGCTTCATATCATCTGTTAGTTAAGAAATAGTTTGGCTTTGGTGACTTCTATTAGATTTTTACATTTCATTTGATAAACCTACATCTCTTTATGTTAATAATATTAGTGTTATTCGCATAGTAACTAATCTTGTCCATCATGGATGCACGAAATATATTGAGGTGGATTGCCAGTATATTCATAAGCTTGTGCACGACCAAATTCTCCAAATTCATCATGTTCCTTCTGAAAATCAAGTTGCTGATTTGCTTACTAAATTTATGACATCTGTACGACACCAGTATCTATTTTCCAAATTGATGCTTGTAGACACCTGGCATCAATTTGAGGGGGATGTCAACAGTAATATTACCTTAATTTAAGCCTTCATATTAGCATTCTTGATATTAGCCTTATAAATTTGTATATTTTCATTTATTGTATTCATACAATTATGTACCTAACTTGTTGTATAATCTTATATATAAATACATACACACTAGTGAAGGAGAGACAAGCTTTTCCACTGAACTTTGTTCTTTTGCAATATTATATTTGTGTTGTTATCATAATGATGATGATGATGCCCCTAAATATGTCATTATAATCTTTGCTATAGGATTTCGATAGAAATACTAATCTAATAGACTTGCTTTGATACCACTTATTAGTCCTTAATGGCACCTAAGAAGGGGAGTGAATTGGATATTTACAAAATTTAACAATTTTTCTAACCAATATACTCAATTAAAACCAATCAATATAAATGAGTATACAAAAATTTACTCATATAAATTAATCAAATAATAACTTAAAGAGGAAATAGAGGAGAAAATGTAAACCAATTAATAGCAGTTTGGTAAACAGCCCTTGCTTATGTTCACTCTTTATACTCTTCTTAGAATTCCACTATAATTCTTCTTTCAATGCTAGACCCCATTTTCAGAGTCTAGCTTTCATGCTCTATCTGATACCATAAGACGTCAGACCCCGTTTTGGGAGCCCGGCAATTGCATTCGGATAACATACATTCATCAACTATACTTGTATTCAAAACTCCCCTTCCTAAGCTCAGCTCCGCTCTTCGAATAACTAACTAATCTATTTATCCAAATGACAGGTCTGATTATTAATAGTCGACTTACAGCTAAATAGTCGACTTGTTCAATGCTTCATTTCAACCCGAATACCTCAAGGGATAGCGTTGGTGAGTCCACCATTTTACACATGTACCTGCTTCGGGGCTATAGGCATAACTTTTTCTATAGGCATTCAAATTAGGTTTTCTTTGGATAGTTTCAAAGAGGACTTCAAGAGCTACAACTTTCATTAAGACCGCAAAGACCACTTGAATCTTCTGAAGGGTCGAAAATAGGGCAGAAGATAAACTGTTAACAGTAACCCAGAAGAAGTTGTGAATAGTAATATAGACGATATTCTTCAACTAATATAACTTCTTAACTCCTTCTCATTATCCTCTGTGGTTGGCCCATGGTCTGTGTTCTATCTTCTGTAATTGACTTTTATCTTATGTGTTGACCACTTATCGTTCATGATCTATCCTCTGTGTTCTATCTTCTATGTGATGACGTGTCCTCTGTGTTCTGACGTCATCACAAACAATACTTCTACTCTTTATTCATCCTTTCCTCTGTGTTCTGACGGCAGCACAGACGATTCTTCTCCTTCTAAATTTCCCTTGCCTCTGTGTTGTGACGTCAGCGCAGACGATACTTCCACTCTTTATTCATCCTTTCCTCTGTGTTCTAACATCAGCACAGACGTTACTTCTCCTTCTTAATTTCCCTTGCCTCTGTGTTGTGACGTCAGCACAGACGATATTCTTCCTCTGTATTTTTCCTTTGCATCTACCTTATTTAATGC
>JAOQML010011259.1:0-12270 GCA_027568935.1 Erythroxylum urbanii | reverse complement strand
AATTGGTTTTCACAATATTATCTATATTGTCCTTTTGATTATTTTACAATTTATAGATTACTTACAGGCTACAAAATTGATGTTGAACAAAAAAGATGGAAGCAAGCCGCTTACAATTGATCCTGGCTAAATTTCTAAGGAAGAGTGTCGAGCTACCGACGTCAAAAAAAGCACTGCATGGGAGGCAACCATGGAATTATGTTTTCTTTTGATTGTTTTTGTTTATTTATTTGTTTGATTTATTCAGTTATGATTATGTTTGATTTGAATTTGATTAATGTTAATTTGGTTTTTGTTTAAATTTCAACTTGTTTTCTTTTCGAATTTTTTGTTGATAATATTAATTTGATGTGTTTTTAGGTTGTGGGATCATGGAGAGGAAGGTTTAGAAGTTGAAGAATCACCCTATTCAAAATTTTCACACCTTCTCTCTCTAACCCAAAAAAACTATCCTCCCACTTTCTAAAATCCTTCATTTTCCTCTAGATTCTTGGTATTTTCTTCATCTCTTTTCATTAATCTTACAATCCCTTATTCTTTTCAAGCATTAATCAGTCAAAAATACAAAGATTTGGGTAAGATTTTTCTTCCTCTCTCTAAAATACAAATTTCACCTCTTTTTCTCTTATTTTTGCAGGTTTTCTTCTTACAATGGCACCAAGGAAGATGGTGGCTTGACAATCGACTGATGAGCTATGCCTTCAAGTCTCCAGTGAAGGTAAGCCCGATTTAATGACATCTTATCATTCCCTCTTTCCAATTTATTCGGAGGAAGAAGGTAAGCATTTTTAAGACTTTAGGGATAGAGAATTAGTCACTCCTTGGTATTTTGATTTTGAATTGTTAAAAACCATAGGAGTGAGGCAAAAAATTGATCGATTAGCTGCAAACGTAGGTTGGAATAGGTTCATTCAGTATAACGTGCCTATTTACCCTATGATGACCATAGGGTTTTTCACTATAGTCTAATATAACCCTAAAATGGATGTTTTCTGATTTATGTTATTCGGCAATGTTTACAAATTGGATTATGCTATTAGTTATGGTCTTTTCGATTTACCAAACACTAAAGTTTTAAATGATCACGATGATTTTTATTTGGATGATTACTAGAAAACTCTAATGGGAGAAGACAATGTTGACTCTAGTAATGCACCGTAGTGCCAAGTATTTGCTTTTGTAAAAATTTTTGTGCTTAACTGTGTTCAATAAAATTGAAAATAACAAATGCTCAGCCAAAGAACTTTTCTTTCTGTGGTGTATGGTTCAAAAAATTAAAATCAATACACCTTTTAGAATTTTTTGATCAATAGTGAGTGTTGTAAATAAAAATAGTTCATATTTTGGCATATCTCATGTTGTTATTGTTTTAGCTCTATTTTATAACCTTGTGGAAGATGTACGCACAACTCAATACGATATGTTTGACATATCTTATTTAAGGCACTCTAAAATTTTAGAGTTCCATCCTATGGAACCTCGAAATCCTTAGACGTGTACAGTAGTGAAGAATAGGAGGGACACAGACACATCCACTTCTCGACCCTCCACATCCTGAGTACTCCTGGAGCTAGAAGAAGAAGTAGTGGAGGAGGAACTGAGTGCACCAGCAGAGGTAGAAGAAGCAGTGGAGGAGGAACTGAGTACACCAGCGGAGGCTGACCAATTTCAACAAATTCTTAACCAGATGGCCTCCAACCAACAATAAATGATATCTTAAATCAACGAGCTCGGCACCCAAATACGGCAAGTCCATAAGGAGCAGTGTAGCTTGAAGAAGAGGTTCCTTAAATTCTGTTAAAGGAATAATTTTGAAGCTCCTTCGCTAATATCGTCGCCACCATCATCTCCATAAACTTTTCTTACCCTTTAATCTTAAAATTTGTTGTTTCTTTTGTTTGGTTCCATTTCATTTTTGTTTGGATTCATGTCATTTTCTTTTATTTGGTTTACTATTATTTTTATATGATTTCGTGTCATTTTTAGTTTAGTTTGATGTCATTTTTCCTTATGTGGTCGTTGACTTGTCACATTGAGGACAATGTGATCTTTAAGTGTGGGGAGGTAACATTGACTTTCTCAATTGCATTGTTTGCATTTTGATAAATAAGGTGCTTGTTTAGGCATATCATGTGCTTTGTGTCAACAATGGAACCGCACTTGAATCATTCTGATGGATATTGCCATGAGATTCTATCATGTTAGATAGAATTATATTAAATGCATGCTTGAACTTGGATTAGGCTACTTGAGCAGAAAGTGAACCATATAGAGTGATGAAAAGTAGTTGGTTACATAAGCTTAGTCACAAATTGACATTTGAGCAATGAGGTAGTGTAGAGATCCATAATGAGTTTTCAATTTGAGCCAAAGTAAGGATTGAGCCCATATGACTCCATCCATAGTCATTTTATTTCTTTGTTGAGTGATACTTCCTTAGATTATTACCTTAAGAACTTGCTTTGAATTGGTTTGAGTCTACTGGATGAATGCTTAATGGAGATGATTAAGTCCCTTTTTGTTTTAACCTTTGGCTTAAATGACCTACCCGTTGATTATCCTTTGCTACCCCGTTGAGCCTTAACCTTTTGTTTCTTGAAAACACCCAAAATTTTAAAATCTTAAACCCCATTAAGTTACCCATTCATAAGCTTAATAGAGATTAAGTAATACATTAGTTGGGATCTTTGTGAAAATATTTGCTGAGATGAGTTGAGCATATTTTTGCCTATGGATTACATTGTATATAGCTGCTATTATATTCATAGTTTCTTCCATGTATTTAAAAAAGAAAGAAGAAAAGAAAGAAAAAAGTTGAAAAGAAAAAGAAAAGAAAAGAAAAAGGAAGAACAAATGAGTAGCATCAACAAGTGTAGAATATTAGTTACATTTGTATATCTCAGAGTTATGTTTTGTATCTTGTTTTATCCATTTTTTGTTTTACGAATGCTTGTGTACCTTTCTTCCCTCTTTACCCACCTTAATCCTTACCATATTATAACCCTAAATAAGTCCTTTTGATCTATTTATGTATGCAATCATTGTAGAGGAGAATTGGTGTATTAGCAAGCATATTATAGTGTAGTTTCATATAGGAAGTTTGAGCGAAACACTAACCATCAAACACTTGAGAGAAATGAGTGAAAAAAGTGAGGAAGATTCATTTTGCATCTATATTTATCTTTGACTGATGTTGCCAATTGTTGAGTTTGTTAATTTACACCAATGAAAAAGTAGTCATGATATATGTAATAACTTAATATTTGAGTTGGCTTAATTTTGAGGAATCGTATGCTTTGATCTTTGTGAAAATGAAGTGATAGAATTGATTAGTTGTATTTAGTTTGATTGGGGATAAGCAAAGATTTAAGTATGGGGACATTGATAGTTGTGCATTAGTCTATGTTTTTCTAAGTAATTGGCATGTGTTTCTTGTATAGTTGTTGATAATTGTTGTAGTTTAGGATTCATTTTGTATGATTTCATTTAGTTTGATTTTCAATGTTGTTCTTTTATGTTTGATGTTAATTTAGGGTAAGAATTGATTATTTTATGTAGGAAGGAAGATTGAGAAACTTGGAGATTGAGCTAGAGATCAAAGAGGAGAAGAGAAGAGGGAACTCTCTGTTGCAAATTCCCAAGATGTTGGGAGTCATGCCAATTCCAATGACCGTGGGAATTATAATCCCAGACATTATGCGGTGCTTTATTAAACTTCGGGGTTTTGGACTATTAAAAGATAATTAAGCCTCCTTAGAAGAAGAAGACGAAACCATTCTGTAGAAAGAGCCTCCTTGAGTGAAGAACACAAGTTTTGAGCCTTGAGGAAGGTGACGATTCAAGGATTATCATCAAGATTGGGAAAAACAGTACATCAACATAAAAAATTCCATATTTTGGAAAAGAAGAGAAGAAGTTTCCTTTATTCAATTTTCTGTGTTTTTCTTTCTTCTAATCTTTGTAAGATGGATTATTTATGTGTTGATGATGTTATGGAGACCATGAGTGGCTAATTTAGTTTTAAGGATTTCTTTTTAACTATTTTTGTTAAACTCCTATTTTATTGAATTAAATGAAAATTTCTTTGATGATTGTTGATTTTATTTCTATCTTGCAATAAATTGAGAGAGTAAGTAAGGTGATTTGTGTAGGATTGTACAATGAGAGTTGGCAACCTATGGACCTACAATGATCACGTTAATTAATTAGTTAAAAGAGAGATCTCGGGTAATTCAATTGATCACCGATAGGATAGTTTAATAAGTAGTTAAACTGGTGGAGGGATTCGGTAGGTTGAGAGATCGTTCAATTGACTTCATTAAATTTGATTAGAGAAAATTACTTACACCTTGAGAGAGGGTAGTTAATACATTTGGAAATCTTAGGTGAGACTTAATTTGATTAATAAAATAGGAGGGAGATAAAATAGTAAAAAAGTAATCTTTAGTCTTTATATCCTTGAATTCCAATTTTCTCTAACTTTGGTATTGTCTATTGCTTTTTGTTAGTCTTTCAATTTTAATTTAATAGTTAGATTATCTACATTACACAACTTTGTTTGTTAAACAAAGTCTAGTTTGAATTAAGTGGTGTCAAGCATTAATCCCTATGGGATTGATATCCGCTTTTCAATTATAAGTGACGACCCGTACACTTGCGGTTCTTGAGCGTAAAACGAGTAGATTGTTTTGCAATTCAACAAGTACCTAACCATTTGTTGTTTCAATCATCATCTAAAAGAAGTATAATTCACATAATATCCATTCCCACGATCGTGGGTTTTGTTAACAAAACATTTCAGCTCCTTTTTGCATTCCCATGATCGTGGTTGCATTCCCACGATCGTGGGTTATTCACATATGAAAATCGCAGCAAATCTTCTTCCTATTTTCTAGCTTTTTAACTCCTACAAGTTACATCTAACATATCTTATGCTTAGTCTATCATTTCTAGCTTAATTCCTTATCATTTCCTTTTCATTGTCACCTCTATTTTAGCTTAATATCATTCATAAACAAATCATAATCTATAGTTGGTCATAAACATAAAAACATAACATCCATATATGCACATTCATCATCAACGTTTCAACCCATATATATGTCTATTATCACCTTCATTTCATTTCTAAACTATCACCCTAATTTTTTTTTCAAGTCACCACACTTGTCTTTTCTTTAAGTTCAAAACTCAATCTATTTTTTCCCTATAAAAACCAATAAAATCTAAATTATTTTACATCAAAAACAGAATATGAAAATGTCCATTTATCTATAAAATTTCTGCACTCTTTTTACACCATTATAACGATTATTCTATCGCAAAAACATCTTTACAATAAATTATGAATTAATAATCAACATGTATGTAAAAACAAGACATGAATATACCTATGTTTCTCATCCACATTTTAGCATATACTCTTCACCATTTTATGATCATTCAACCTCTAACTATCATTATAAAAGTTGTTATTTAACAAACCATGAAGAATAATGCTTTACACTTGTTTAACTTCAACGTCTTCAAATAAAAACTTAACCTTAGCTTCCAAACATCATATGATCATCATCATTCAAGGTGGAAGAGGTTAGGTCTTTTAGTAAAAGGTGATGAAGACAACAAAGGTCTTAAAGAAACAAGTGGAAGATGATAGGAAATCTCAACATAAAGAGGATTAGGTTATGAATTTCGTGAGATGGAGAAAAAAAGGAGAAGAAAACAAGAGCATTTAGTAAAGAAATGAAAAAAAAAGAATGGTTTTTCAATTGGTGAGTTTCATGGGTTAAAAGCTTAGGTTAAAAAGCTTGGTAATTGTCATGACAATTGTCATGACACTTACCTCTTAATTAACAATACTAATATCTTCTAATATTGCACCCTATCTCTTTTAATCTCTAGTCCATTTGTCTCTAATTTCCAATCCAATTGTCACCCAATTTTTTGACACTTACCATTAAATCCTAAACCCATTTGCCAATTTTTTCTACTGTCATTCATCACTTATTTCTACTACCATAAATTAATTATCTTGCCACTTGACATTTTTCCTAGTCCTAAAATACTCATAATTTCAAAATTTCTCAAATCTTCACCAAAAATTCTAAATCAATATTTATACTCACCAAATCAATTTTCAAGACATATAATCCACAATTAACATCATAATCATTTAAAAATCAATTATACCCAGAAAATGTCAGTTGAGTGCATGAATAGTCATTATAATGTGTGCAAAAATCAAATTCACGTGTGTGTATGCTATATTATGCATGAGCATGAAATACACTTCCTAATTTCTCATTGCTATTTCTTATGTATAGTATTCTAGGGTTCTAACCTTTTGTACGGGAAGATGGGATACTACATTAGTAGACAGAACCAATCATTATTTCCTAATTATGGGGTCAATGGAATCCTATACATAAATCGGTTAATAAAAGAAAATAAAAAGCTTTTATTATGTCACTTAAGTTAGATGGGAATTCTTGAACCTAACAATTAAGCATAGTTAACTTTTCATTAACTAGAACCAAAAAAAAACTTAGAATAATGAAATAGATTATATTTATTAAGAAGTGCAAAATCGTATGGATACGATACTCATTGTACATTTTGATCAATTAGACCATTTCTGTGTGGATTCCGATATGAAACTCTTGTGGATACATTTTCGGGCATGTCTTTATCATTTCATCCAAGCAAAAGAGTTCCTCTAATTTTATGAATTTTTGGATAATACTCTTTTCTTGAATATCGACAAAAAAAATTTGGCGTCAAATGATTGATTATGAAAATAAAACATAGCCAATAATTTTTGGCTACATATTTATGTTCATAGCTATATAGTATTTGCTACATTTTTTATAATGTAGTCAAATATTATTAGCTATGTTTTTTTAACGTAGTCAAATGTTATTTGCTATGATTTTCATAGCGTAGCCAAATGTTATTTATTACATTTTAAATAATGTGACATTATGTTAGTTTTTTCTTTTTAATCCATGATATCAAATACTATGTTTAGTATATAATATGTCAACAAGTTTTTCAATGTGGATTATTTTCTTATTATTATTAAATTAAATACTTAAAATAGATTATTAATTCAAAATCAAGCATTATATATAAAAAGTAAAATTATATAAATATCATTAAATTATATCAACTCATTTATTCCTATAGAAGATATAAATGACAACTTGAATAATTCTTATAGAGAAAATAATAAATAAAAATGTCATTTTTACAAATTATAATATGTCTTGCTCATATTAAAAAATTGTTAAAGCATAAGAAAATAAAACTATATCTTTTAAACAAACACATAGACCAAGTGTGGCTGGTAGTAGCGAGACAGAGAGCAAAAGGGTTGGATTTGGGATTTTTAATGAAGTGATTAGGGGTGTATTGTTATAATTATAGAAGTTTTCAAGCTTTAACTATTGGGTGCTTTGGGATAAAGCATTTCATACTGACATTTTCGTTGATTTCTTCTTTTGATTTGAACCACTATAACTTCTACTTTCTTTTAAGGTGATATGCAAAATAGTTTAAAGTTTCAGACAAGATTTGGGGAGAAGGATTTTTATGCAACTTAAATTCCACGTTTAAGCCAAGCAATCAATGATACCATCAAGAAGGAAAGGTAGTTCCACAAGTTTATATAAAAATGGCTACTAAAATAACAAACTTTTATGACATAAATCTTAACATTGCTAAGATTGAAAAAGTAAAAATCCTTCAATACATAGAATACTTATCATATAGTTGAAGAGGCTTGCTGAGAAGAGCTCAACTTTTGAAATGGAAAGAGGAAAAATTACAAATGCAACTATTAAGTAATTTCTTTCTGGGAAAAAAATTTTGAACCTTAAAGCTTAAGGAAAGAATGTTAAAGATCTCTATCCTTAAGCAACTATCAAGTAATTGCTTAAGGAAAGAATTTTTGAACCTTTGAAGGCTTATGATTAACAAGCTGCCATCACTTTTTATCTAAACAAAGTACTTTAACATCTCTATCCTCATACAATGTTTGCACTAAGTAAACAAATGTTATTCTAGACACGAGCATCACAAATAGTCCCAATATACAAATTCAGATACAGTAAAGAGAGAAACTTACCATATGTTTTCCCTTTAGTGGGTTATAAGATTTAACTTTACCTTCATAAAACCTGCCAATTTGACTAACATGAATACATAAATGCAATCCCATATTTAAAAGAGATTTTTAAAATTCCATTGAACAAAAAGGAAGGTTCTAGCAATATATACCTACTCCTATGATCTAAACCATTAAATTATATGAAAATTTAAATCTATTTATCCCTCAACACCACCTAGAAGTAGAATAAAAAATAGAAGCAATTAGTAACAAAAAGTAGAAAGAGTAGCAAAAAGTAAAAAGTAGAAAGAGTCTAAAGAAAATTAGTAACAAAAAGAAAAGTTAAAAGATGCTCACAAAATGTCTTACATAACAAAAGAGCACATTAACTTGAATTATGAAGTGCGCATGTCAACTAAAGAACTAGATACTATTGCACATAGGGTAAAAGAAGTTGTAGGATTACACTACCATTGCATTGTTCATTTGAGCTACTATGAGCAAAAAGGATAGTCGAGCTATTGATATTAAAAGAAGCACTGCATGGGAGGCAACTATGGAATTCTATTTTCTTTTGATTGTTCATGTGTAACTTGTTTGTTTGATTTATTCAGTTATGATTATATTTGATTTGAGTTTGATTGATGTTTATTTGTATTTTGTTTGAATTTTAACTTGTTTCCTCTTTCAATTTCTTGTTGGTTAGATGATTTAAAGGTGTTTCTAGGTTGCGGGATTGTGGAGAATGCATGCTGGGCTTAGAAGAAGGTTTACAAGTGGAAGAATTGAACCAACCCATGATCGTGGGAATGGGGGTGATTCCCATAACTGTGGGAGATCTCTCCAGAAAGTTTCTAGAGAGAAAACCCATGATCGTGGGAAGCCTAATCTGAGGAAATTTTTAAATTTCCCTCCCCTCTTCTTCTTTCATTCATTCTTGTTTCATCTCTCTCTTTAAGCCTACAAAACCTGCTCTCCCACTCTCTCAAATCCTTCATCTTATACTAAACTCTTGGTATTTTCTTCATCTCTTCCATCAATCTTACAATCCTTTGCTCTTATTATACATTAATCATTAAAAAATACAAGGATTTGGGTAAGATTTTTTCCCTCTCTCTAAAAACGAGCTCATCCGTCTCTTCCTTACTTTTACAGGTTTTAATCTAATAATGGCTCCAAAGAAGATGGCAGCTTAAAAACTGACTATTGAATTGCACCTTCAAGTGTCCAGCAAAGGTAAACCTGATATGGCAGCCACTTTTTATGCCCCATTCCCCATTTATTCAGAGGACCAAGATATGTGTTTTTGAGACTTTAGAGATAGGGAATTAATTACTTCTCGATATTTTGACTTTGAATTACTAGAAACTATAGGAGTGAGGAAAAATGTTGAGCGATTAGTTGCGAACATAGGTTGGAGTAGGTTTCTTCGTTGTGATGTGTCAATTTATCCTATGATGACTATCGAGTTTTTCCCCACTGTGCATTATAATCTTAAAATGGATGTATTCTAGTTTAGGATAGCTAACAATGTTTATAAACTTGATTATCATGTTGTTCGTGCACTTTTCGATTTATCAAACTAAAATATTTTAGATGATCACAATGACTTTGATGTGGATAATTACTGGAAAACTTGAACGGGTGAAGCTAATTTTGACTCTAGGAATGCACCAAGCACTTTAATTCATAGCGATGAGCATTTACTTCTGCATAAATTTATGTGCTTCAATAAAATTGAAAGTAATATATGCTCGGATAAGGATCTTTTTTTCTTTAGTGCCTGGATCAAAAAATCAAAATAAATACACCTTATTAAATTTTTCGTTTTATTGTCAATTGTGTTGATAAGAAGAGCTCTTATTTTGGCATGTCTCACATTGTTACTGCTTTGGAGTTATTGTACAACCTGAATATGGATAGTGTATATACAACATAATATGATATGTTTGACATACCTTATTTGAGACGCTTTGAAATTTTGGAACTCCATTCTATAGAACTTCAAAATCCTCAGATGCGCACTACAGTTAAGAACAAGAAGGACAAGGATACAACTACTTCCCTACCATCCACATCCTAAGCGGTCCCAGATCCATAAGAAGAAGCAGTGGACGAGGAAATAACTACACCACTAGAGGTCGACATATTTCAGCAAATCCTCGACTAGATGGCCTCTAATTATTAGCAAATGACATTACAAATTAACGAGCTCTACGCCTAGATGAGATAAGTCCACAAGGAGTAGCGGTACATGAAGAAGAAATTCCTCAAATTCTTTCAAAGGAATAATTTTGAAGCCCCTTCACTAACACTGTCGCCACCATAATCTCCATAAGCCCTTCTTATCCTAAACTTTTAAATTATGTCGATTTCTTTTATTTGGTTTCATGTCTTTTGTTTGGTTTGATTTCTTTTGTTTAGTTTGATTTCTTTTGTTTAGTTTCATATCTTTTGTTTGGTTTTATGTCTTTTGTTTAGTTTGATGTTTTTTTCCTTATTTTGTGGTTACCTTGTCACATTGAGGACAATGTGTTCTTTAAGTGTAGGGAGGTGATACTTACATTGCCAATTGCATTGTTTTAGTCACTATTTGCATTTTGTTAATTAGGATGAATGTTTAGGCATATCATGTTGTTTTGTGTTAAGCAATGGAACTGCATTTGAATCATTTTGATTTGCTTTGCCATGAGATTCTATCATGCTAGTTGGAATGAGATTGAATGCATGCTTGAACTTGGATTAGGCTACTTGAGGAGAAAGTGAACCATGTTGAGTGATGAAAAGTAGTTGGTTACATAAGCTTACTCACAATTTGACATTTGAGCAATGAGGTAGTGTATAGATGCATAATGAATTTTCATTTGAGCCAATATGAGGATTGAGCCTATATGACTCCATCAATTTTCATTTTATTTCTTTTTTGTATGATGCTTCCTTAGCTTATTACCTTCAAAACTTGCTTTGAATCAATTTGAGTCTACTGGATGTATACTTAATAGAGATGATTAAGGCATTTTTTTTGTATTAACCCTTGGCTTAAATGACCTATCATTTTATTATCCCTGACTACCCCCATTGAGCCTTAACTATTTTGTTTCTTGAAAAAACCCAAAAATTTTAAAATCTGAAACCCCATTAACCCACCCATTCACTAGCTTAGTAGAGTATTAAACAATGCATTAGTTGGGATTATTGTGAAAATTTTTTTTTGAGATGAGTTGAAGATACGTCTGCTTTTGAATCACATTGTAATTTAGTTGCGATTTTATTCATAGTTTCTTCCATGTAAAAAGGAAAAAATAAAAAATGAAAAATGAAAATGGAAAAAGAAAAAGAAAAACAAAAGAAAAAGGAAGAACACTTAAGTAGCATCAATAAGTGCGGAGTAGTAGCATCTTTGCACTTATGTATCTCGGAACTATGTTTTGTTATCCCTTTTACTCACTTTTTACATTACGAATGCTTGTGTTAAACCCTTTACTCTCATTACGCACCTTAACCCTTACCATATTACAACCCTAGGTAAGTTCTTTTGATCTATTTATGCATGCAATCATTGTAGAGGAGAATTGGTGTATTAGCAAGCCTATGGTAGTGTAGTTTCCTATAAGAAGTTTGAGCGAAACGCCAACCAATAAACACTTGAGAGAAATGAGTAAAATCTTGAGGAAGATTCATTTTGCATCTATACTTATCTTTGAGTGATGGTGCCATATGTTGAGTTTGCTTATGTACAATAATGAAAAGTTGATATGTATAGTAACTTGATATTTGAGTTGGCTAAAATTTGAGGGAATGCATGCGTATGAAAATTAAGTGATGGAATTGATTGGTTATGTTTATGTCACTTGAGGACAAGCAAAGATTTAAGTGAGGGAAAGTTGATAGTTGGGCATTAGTATGTGTTTTTCTAAGTATTTTGCATGTTCTTCTTGCATAACAGTTTATTTTTGTTGTATTTTAGGATTCATTTTCTATGTTTTTGTTTAGTTTGTTCTTTATTGTTGTTCTTTTATATTTGATTTTAATTTAGGGTAAGAATTGATTATTTTTATGTAGGTATGAAGATTGAGCAACTTGAAGATTGAGCTAAAGACCAAAAGAGGAGAAGAGAAGAGGAAGCATTCTATGGTTCCATGATCATCGGAATCATGCCAATT
>JAOQML010011209.1:0-41657 GCA_027568935.1 Erythroxylum urbanii | reverse complement strand
ATTATATTAATACCTAAACTAAGTGGACATGTACACATGTCACACTCTCATTAGTTTGCTAAAATTGCTTCCCAATTCAATTCCAATATCTCTCCAATTTTCCAATGGCTCAATTCAATAATTCCTAATTTCATATGTCTAAGTTTCCAGTGCCATTGGACAGTCAATTTCACTACCGGTAGACCCCTATTCTATTACTTGACAATTTTTCGGGTCTGGAAACAACTCCGAAAAATTCCCGAAAAATTCCTACAATTCTCTAAAAATTTGAAAACCCCTATAACCCTTTTCAATTCAAATTCTCATTCACACAAGGCAAAATTTTCATAAAACACATTTATTCACAATTAAACCGGGAAATGTCATGAATGCATGTACAAGCATTTACATGTGCAAAAATTCACTATTTGCTAGTCGTGTGCATATATGAATGCATGAATATGTCAATACACTTTTACACATTCCTAACCCGTTCCAAATTACTAAAATACCCTTCCCATAGGTGAGGAGATGTTACAACCGTTCTGTCGGCCATCTTCACTAATGTCTTAGTGAGCTCTGGCTCTCCTAAGCCTAGCTTCTGACTGAATGAGTAAGGCATCATGTTGATGTCAGCTCCTAAATTCACAAATGCCTTGTCTATCTGAACTCCATAAATACTACATGGAATAAAGAAATCCCCTGGGTCTTCTTTCTTTAGTGCTATCAGTGAGTTTCCTTCTTATATGTGCTCTTCGACCTTTTTTTCGCCGGTTCCTTCAACATAAGTCTTGTTCACAGTTGATTAGTTATATTCGACATCTCAGTTAACTCACTGTCCTTATAATTCCTCATTGCTCCGCTTAAAGATGACTTTTGCTGTGCAAAAATCTAATGTGGAAGTCCAAGTTGAAGCTCCTTGATTTACGTGCTTACTAATTCACTTGGGGAGACTTCCACAACAAATTTTCCTTTTCTCTTAGCTCTATTTTTCTCTTCATTCTCACTGTCCTCAGGCTCTGTCTGAGTAATGGCCATGATTCTTTCCTTCGAATTGATTTCAGTGTTACTCGATAGGCTACCTCCATTTCGAGAAGATAAAGCGTTAGCAAGTTGCCCTACCTGAACCTCCAGATTATGGATAGAAGAAGTGTGATTCTTCAGAATTTGGTCAAATTTCACTTCCTTCCTTTTCTGATTTCCCCTAGCTTGCATGCATCCTTTTCTGATTCTCCTCTTGAGCTGCTAGTTTAGACCCCAAGACTTCAATCATCTTATCCATTTTGCTTTCCAATGCTTCGATCTGATCCTTGGACCTTTTCTATCGATGTTTAATCCTATTTTCCTTTATGGAAGTAAGAAGGAGATGATTTTGGATATAGGATAAATAATATAAGAAATAAATTTATTACAACTTACACGGCCATGTATGGGACTGTATAACTCATTAGAAGTGTGTAGGAGCGTGAAAATGCAATTTTAACCCCTTCTGTAACCTACATATTTGTATGTGGACTTATGTCACTTTGTAAGTGAGCTACACAGTAGTGTAAGTGGCTGTGTAACCCACTGTGAATATGTAAGTTCATGATTCTTGTAACTTTCACATATACAGTCACCTGCATGCCTGTGACTGTATATTATGACAAATTATTTTTTTACTACAAAAGGGAATTAAAGAGGCCAAATGAAGCATGAAGACTTTAGAGACATGAAAGGGGGCAGATTCCTTACCCTTTGTAGAGCTATGAGGAGCTAAACTTCATCCTTTTAGTTTAAAAGGGTATCAAAGTCAATAAATATATTCGGGCATTAATTAATCTTATGATGTTGTTCTTACTCTCTTTTGGAATTGATTATGCTATTCTATAATTAATATTTTAGGATTTATATATGAATGATTTAAACACTCAAAATAAATTATTCATGTATGAAATTAAGTCTAGAATCTAAATTGCAATACATAATCACTGTAAATTTGATTTATTTGTAGTAAACTAATGGTTATACATCATTAGGGATAATATAACATAAGTTAAATAACCTGAGCTTATGTGATTGTTGCGTAGATTAACCTATTTTTCTATTACATAATATGGTTTTCATACTAAATATAGAGAGCTTATTCTAGGTTGTATAATAGCTAGATCTAATTAAAGAGCTTATTTTAATTAGATATAACCTATTGGAATTAACAGAGCTTAATGTTAATATATGATTAATAGTTTCAAAGAGAGCTACAAGAGCAATATGATGATCAATTGTGCTCATTTCTGTGAAGGTTGAGATTGAACTACAAATTAGATTCAAAACTTGTTATTAAATTGATCAATTTTGTATTGTTTGGTTTGATTTGCCTTCAATATTTTAGTTTTACTTTGTTTCCTTAATTGAATTGAGCCAAACCCCCTAATCATAAACATTGGTTTATCCATTACAAAAGCTAAACCTCTCTATATCCTTACTCACCACTATTACAAATTTAGTTGTGTAGAGTTAGGTTTTATTTTCTAACATGTTAAATGCATATCAAGAATTTTGGCACCATTTTCGGTCAGTGAAGTGATTTACTTTTTTTATATTAATTAGTGTTATATATATATATTCCCTAATCTTTTTATGTTTGTTAGTGTTTGTGTATGGTAGTGACAAGATCTCCTCATCAAGACCTTACACAATTTGATCTTGATATTAAAAGGAAACTATAAAGGTTGCGAAGGGAAATTAAAAAAACTTCAAGAATATAACAAATAATTGATTTGAAGAAGCTATGGCCAATCTAAGAACTCTGAGATAGTTGGTTGCACCAAACTTAACTCAAAGGCCCTTATGCATTACTTTTCTAAATTTTGCTAAGCATATTACTTTTAAACTTAAATCTAACTTAATGAGGATGCTTATAAGCATCTCAAAGAGCTTGACTTGGTTTATCTTAGTATAAAACCTCCAGGAGTGATATACAAGTAGGTTATGTTGAGACCGTTTCTATTTTCACTGAAGGATGAGGCAAAAGATTGGCTTTTTGATCTTTCTACAGGGACTGTGAGCATATGGATTAAAACAAAGAGGCTTTTTTTGGAGAAATACTTTATAGCATCGAAGACAACTAGTATAAGTAAAGAGATTTGTGGGATAAAGCAACATAATGGAGAATCCCTTTATGAGTGTTAGGGAAGCTTCAATAAATTATGCTTCAGTTGACCTTATCACAATATCATCGATAGCTCCTTATCCAATACTTTTAGGAAGGACTATTACCTATAGATAGGAGCTTAGTAGATGCAGTAAGTAATGGGGCATTGTATGAAAAGACTCATGTGGAAGCTAAAACTTTGATCAAGCTTATGGCAATGAACACTCAATAATTTGGCATCTACAAAGATGTTCATAGGGTAAATCAGATAAACAATTTATCCATAGAACATCATTTAAATGAACTAATTAGAAAAGTTGATGTAGGGTAAGCACATGCAATAGCTTACAGTATATGTGCAAATGTGAATCTTCTGACAAATAATTGTCTAACTCTATATGTTGGAAACATAAAGTATGTCAATGTTATAGAGGGAAAATTTTCCCATCAATACAGCCCATATTCCCAGACCTATAACTTGGGTTAGAGAGACCACCTAAACCTGAGTTATGGAGGGAATGGGTAGCAAAACTATTTCCCATATAGGCCATAAGGTGAATAACAATTTCAATATAGACAGTAAGCTTCCCCCTCTATCTCAAGTATGTTTTTATAATGTATAGTTAAATATTTTACAACTAACACCTTGCAATTCCAACAGGTTATAAAACGATTTCAATAAGAAACAAAATCTCAATTTTAAGACACAAGGTCTAGTGTTCAAAACTTAGAGAATCAGGTGAGCTAAGTGGATGTTTCTATTAATTGTTTAGAAGCCTAAAGAGGAGGGAAATGACATCACAACCTAAGATAAATATAAAAAATGTTAGTGACATCACCTTAAGGAGTAGTAGGAAGCTTAAGGATCCTAAAAGGACTACACAAAGGATGATTAATGAAGAAGAAATTGAGAAGGAGCTTAAAGGAGAAAGGGATGTATCATCTAGCTCAAAGATAAATGTTGAATCTATAATTCTTGTTAAGAATAACACTATACCTTTCCCTAATGGGCTAGCAAAGTCAAACAAGGAAGATAATGACAAGAAGATCAAGCAAGTGGTGAGGTATGTAAAATTCCTTAGGGAATTGTATGCCGATAAGTAAAAGTTAAGAGGTAATGAAATGATTAGGATGGGTAAATTATTTTTGTAGTCTTTAGAAAGAAAATACCTCCTAAGTGTAAGGACCCAATCATGTTTACTATTCTTTGTAAAATTAGTAACATTAAGATTAAACAAGCCATGTTAGATTTAGTAACATCAATTAATATTATGCTTCATTCCATGTATGCTTCTTTAAATTTAAGTTTATTGAAAGAAACAAATGTTACTATATAATTGGTTGATCGTATTAACACTTATCCAGATGGTGTGATTGAGCATCTTCTGGTGTAGGTAAATGAATTAGTGTTTCCTACAAATTTTTATTTAGTATATGATGAAACTTCCTATAATCTATTACCTATCTTACCAGGGATACTATTTCTTAACAAAACCTAAACTAAGAGAGATGTTCGTAAGGGTACCCTTATAATGGAATTTGATGGGGAATTTACTCATTTCAATATTTTTTAGGTCATTAAACACCCCTAGGATGACCATTTTGTGTTTGTAATTAATGTGATTGATGCTTCATTACAAGAAGATTGTGAGCGGAAGGTTATAGATAAACTAGAAGTAGTTTCAACTAAGGACAAGATCAAGCTTTCAATGTCTCGAGGACAAACTTTCTTATTGGTCAAAATGTGCTTCTTTATTTTTTTGTAATATAAAAGTGCCTCTTTATTGCTCTAGATATAAATTGTTTCGTATAACTTACATCCTTATTGGGTCAACCATTTTGTGATTACTAATGTCTCTCCCTATGGTGTAGTAGAGATTAAGAGTCTAAAAACAAGAAAGACATTAAATGTGAGGGGTCATTAACTCAAGCTTTATCCTAAAGAATTTCAAGTAGGAATTCATAAGTTATGATTCCTGGAGATCAAAATTTTATCACATGAGTAGGAAAACATGGAGTCGAGCCAATGGTAATAAACAAATGTGCTATTTAGGACATAAACCAAGGGGAGTTTGTTCATTTTCATTTACATTTTTGTAATTGTTATTGTTTTAGATGCTCCGTTTCTTACGTTTAAAGTTACATTGGGTAAAATGTAAGTTTTAAGTGTATGGGTGGGGAACTTGCTAGTTATGTTTGTTTTAATTTCTTTTTTTGTGTTCTAAAGTTCTTTTTGCATGTTAAAAAAATTCTATCTTTTTCTATTTCTTCTATGACTATATAGTTATATTAAAGAGTTGATTAACTAGAAAATTTCATAGCAACTTGGGAATGCATTTTTACTCTTGTGAATGGTTAATGTCATTTTTTTTAGAAGAGTAGTGATTAGTGTTAGGTGTGCATTAGGATATGTTTTTATAGGTAATTGGCATGTGTTTTCAAGCATAATTGTTGATTATTGTTCTAGTTTAATATTCATTTTGTATGTTTTCATTAAGTTCAATTTTCATTGTTTTTCTTGTGTGTTTGATGTTAATTGAGGGCAAGAATTGATTATTTGTATGTAGGAAGAAGGAAGGAGTAACTTAGAGGGTAAACTAAAGATCAAAGAGGAGAAGAAATGAGGAGTGCATTTGTGACAAATTCCCACGCTCATGGGAATCATGTAAATTTCCACATCATGTGAGAATTACAGAAGAAAATGAGAGATATGTCTATGACAAATTCCCACGCTTGTGGGAATCATGTCAATTCCTATAGACGTGGGAATTACAATCTGAGACAATCTACGAGGCTTCAATAAACTTAGGATTTTTGGACTATAAAAAGAGAATTAAGCGTCCATCTTAAGAGGAGACGACACCCACTTGTAGAACACCAAACTTGAGTGAAGAACACATGTTTGTAGCATTAAGGAAGGATTAAAGACAAGGATCATCATCTGGATAGGGCAAACATCAAGACCAAAATTTTAGATTTTGGCAAAGAAAAGAAGGAGTCCTTCTATTGAATTTTCCGTCATTTTATTCTCTTCTATTCTTGTAAAAAAAATTGATTATTTGAATGTTGATGATGTTGTGGAGACCATGTTAGGCTGATTTAATTTTAAGGATTGCTTTTGGAACTATTATGTTAAACTCCTATTTTATTGAATTGAATGTCATTATCTTTGTTGATTGCCGTTTTTAATTGTCTTCTTGCAATAAATCGAGAGAGTGAGTGAAATGAAATTTGTGTAGGATTGTACAACGAGAGTTAGCGACCTATAGATTAGCAATCTTCACATTAATTGAATAGTTAGAAGAGAGATCTTGACTAGTCAATTGATCACCCATAGGATAGTTTTATAACTAATTGAATCGATAAAGTCATTGGATAGGTTGAGAGATTGTCCAATTAATTCCCGTTAATTCGATTAGGGACAAATAGTTACACCTTGAGAGAGGGTAATTAGTACATTCATAAATCTAGGTGAGACATAATTCAATCGATAAAATAGGAGGGAAACAAAATAAGAAAAAAAAGTAATCTCTAGTATTTAGATTCTTGAATTTAGATTTTCTGAAAGTTTGGTATTGTCCATTATTTACATTAGTCTTTTAATTTTAATTTTAATTTAATTTTCAGATTATTTGCATTTCATAATTTAGTTTCTTAAACAAAGTTGTGTTTAAATTAAGCGGTATCTATGCATTAATCCCTATGGGATCGATATCTATTCTTTTTACTACAAGTCAGGACCCATTCACTTACGGTTTTTGAGCATAAAACAAGTAGATAGGTTTTACCACCAATAACTTTTTTGGTGCTATTGCCAGGGATTGATTGTTGAGCATCGTATCTAATTTAAATTACTTTGATTTAAGAGTTTTTGCCACTCTTCCTTGTGTATTTGTAGGTGCATGAACACAGGGAGCACACGAAGGATGAAAGAAGTTATTAAAGACAAATTCCTCGACATTAAGAAACCGAAAAGAGAAATAAGAAAGGAAAAACATCTAAATTTTTCAAATCAAGATATGGATAAAGAAGGAGAGAAAGGAGGACCAGAGCAAACATTAATGGATTTTATGAGGCCAGGGTTTAGTCCTCAAGGAGTGGCGAGACCGGTAGTCCAAATAAATAATTTTGAGATAAAGTTGATTTTAGATTATCATATTGATTAGAGAGGGGAACAAAGTAGGCCTTATAAGGCTATGGAAACTTCTCCCTCATAAAAGTGTTTTCCCAAGGGGTGGGAAGAGGAAAACCCTGAGGGCTTGGCTAGGCTAAGGCGCAAAGCGGACAATATCTGTGAGTGGGTGGTCTGGGATGTTACAAATAGTATCAGAGCTAGTACCTAGATCGATATATCAGTAAGGACGTTGGGCTTCTAAGGGGGTGAATCTAGGCCTGTGTGCTAGCAAGGATGCTGGGCCTCTAAGGGGGTGGATCCAGGCGGTGGATCCAGGCTTGTGTGCTAGCAAAGATGTTGGGCCTCCAAAGGGGGTGAATCAAGGCCTGTGGGCCAGCGAGGACGCTGGGCCTTCAAAAGGGGTGGAATGTTAGATTCCCATATCGATTGGAGAGGGGAACAAAGTAGGCCTTATAAGGCTATAAAAACCTCTCCCTCATAGACGTGGTTTCCCGAGTGAGTGTACGGAAGAGCAAAACTGTGAGGCCTTGGCTGGGCCAAGGCCTAAAGTGGACAATATCTGTGAGTGGGTGGTCCGGGCTATTACAAATGGTATTAGAGCCAGTACCCAGGCTGATATGCTAGCAAGGACGTTGGGCCTCCAGGGAGGTGGATCCAGGCTTATATGCCAGCAAGGACGTTGGGCCTCTAAGGGGGTGGATCTAGGCCTGTGGGCTAGCGAGGACACTGGGCCTCCAAAGGGGATGGAATGTGAGATTCCCATATCGATTAGAGAGGGGAACGAAGTAGGCCTTATAAGGCTATGAAAATCTCTCCCTTATAGACTTGTTTTTCCAAGGGATTGGAAGAGCAAAACTGTGAGGGCTTCGCTGGGCTAAGACCCAAAGCGGATAATATCTATGAGCGAATGGTCCGAGCCAAAACCCAAAGTGGACAATATCTGTGAGCAGGTGGTCCGAGCCAAAGCCCAAAGTGAACAATATTTATGAGTGGGTGGTCCGGGATGTTACAGTTGGTGCTACTTAATATCCTACAAAACGCTGTGCAGTTTTATGGGCTATCCATCAAGGATCCAAATGCCCATGTTGCAAATTTCTTAGAGATTTGTGACACATTCAGATTCAACGGAATGTACAACGATACGGTGAAGCTAAGATTGTTTTCATTCTCATTGAAGGATCAGGCTAAAGTATGTTACAATTTGTTAAATCTAGGTCAGATCACGACTTAGGAGCAGCTCACCCAAGTATTCTTCGCTAAGTATTTTTCGTTGATGAAGATGGAGAGGATTATCAAGGAGATAACAAATTTCTAGCAGAGCAGCAGAGAATCTCTCTACGAAGCTTAGGAGAGGTTTAAAGAACTTCAAAGATGTTATCCCCATCATAACCTCCCGAAGGAATTTCTACTTCAAACATTTTATAATGAAGTGAATCCAAGCACAAGGGCCATGATTGATGCAGTAGCCGGAGGTTCACTGATGAGGAAGACGGTAGAAGCAGCTCATAATCAATTGGAAGAGTTATCAAGCAATAGTTGCATGTGGTTAAGCAAGAGGAGTAGACAAGGACAGAAGGAACAAAAAGTTATGATACCTATTGACTCAGTTACTGCCTTGTAGGCTCAGATCATGGCTCTGACAAAGCAGCTAAATAACTTGCAAGGAGTTTCCACCTCAATAGTTAAGACAATACAAGCACAATATGAGCTGTGTGGGGAGAACAACCACAGCTTAGCAGAATATTTTTTTTTATGAGCTAGCAAGACGGAATAGGCTAGCTATTTAAGCCAACCGTAGCAAGGTAATAACCCATATTTGAACACATACAATCCAAGTTAGAAAAACCACCCAAACTTTTCTTGGAGTAATAATAATGCAGGTGGCCAACAAAGACCACAAGGACTGCTAGGATTCTAGCAAGATCAAATCGGAGCATTAAAAAGAAAAATGGATGAGATGATGGAGGTTTTAGGGTCCAAATTGGCAGCATAAGAAGAGAATCATAAAATGATGCATGCAAGCTAGGAGGAAAATCAGAAGAGGATGGAAGTAAAATTCAATCAGATTTTAAAGAATCATCCATCATCTATCCACAATCTGGAAGTTCAGGTAGGCCAACTGGCTAACGTTTTATCTTTGTGACATGCAAGTAGTCTACCAAGCAACACTAAGGTGAATCTGAAAGAAAGAATCATGGCCATTACTCAAATAGAGAGAAAAGAAAGCAAATATGGGGAGAAAGATGGAAACAAGCAAGAAAAACAAATAGTGCTAGAAGTCCTTCCGAATGGACCAGTAGGCAAGTCAATTAAGGAACTTCAGCTTGGACTTCTACATCAATCGTTTGCTCACTGGAAGCCACTTGAGTAGCTCAAAATTCTAAGGAAGGGGAGTTAAGTGAGATGACAGACATAACAAATCAACTCCAGACAAAGCTCATGTTAAAGGGGTCGTTGAAAGAAGAGGTTATCAATCATATATTAGTAGAAAATCCATATGTAGCACAGAAGAAAGAAGACCTATAAGACTTTTTCATTCCGTGTAGTATAAATGAAGTTGAGATAGATCGAGCATTTGTGGATTTGGGAGCAGGTATCAACATAATGCCATATTTATTCAGTCATAAGTTAGGTCTAGAAGAGCCAGAGTCGACTAAGACATTAGTGAAAACGACTGATAAGACGGTACATTTACTGAAGAGGATCATCAAGAATGTGCAATTATACATTGATAAATTTGTCTTTCCTGCGAATTTTTACATATCAGATATTAGTGAAGACGAGGAAACCCCAATGGTTCTTGGGAAACCGTTTTTGGATACTACTCGTTTGATTATTGATGTTGATATGGGTGAGTTAATATTGAAAGTAGTGAAGGAGCAGTTAACATTCAAGGTGTCAAAGAAGAATTATCTTCTTACTCTACGCCCAATGGACATCAAGGAACCTGAACTCCTAAGAGGATGGAAAGATATTGAGCACCTAGAGAATGCATTCAGAAAGAAACGAACATGTAGGAGAGTGCAAAGAAAGGACAACAATAATGAAGGTGGAATCTAGAATAAGGTAGCCTCGGTATCAAGTCTGAGATCAGTTTATATACCACTATCATTCGAGTCATTTAAACCACCATGAGTAAGAAGGAGTGTCGAGCTACCGATGGCAACAGAAGCGCTACATGGAAGGCAACCCATGGGAGTCAACTATCCTGTGATTGTTTTGTTTACTTATTGGTTTGCTTGAATTCTTTAGTTATAATTATGTTTGAACTGAGCTTTATTAATGTTCATATTGATTTTGTTTGAATGTTAATTTGTTTTCTTTTCAAATTTCTTGGTGATGATATTATCTTGATCTGTGTGTAGGTTTTGGGATCATGGAGATTTCATTTAAGCTTAGAAGAAGGTTTGCAATTGTGAGGATCACCAATTCGAGGTGATTCCCACGCTCGTGGGAATTTAGGTGATTCCTACGAGTGTAGGAATCCCATCCACAGGGAAACCCTTCTTTTTTCTCTCACCCCCTTTTAAAATTTCACTCCCTCTCTCTCTAACCCACGATTTTCACTCCTCCCACTCTCTAAAACTCTTCATTTGTCATCTACATTCCTGGTATTTGCCTCACACCTTTCGATTAATCATACATTCCTTCATGTTTTTCATGTATTAGTCATCCAAAATAAAAGGATTTAGTTAAGATTTTACTCTTTCTCTCTCTATTACAACTTTTGTAGGTTTTCTTCTCATAATGGCTCCACCAAGGATGATTAAGGTTAGGCAACCAGTTGACGAGCTCCAGCAACAAGTTTCCAGCGAAGGAAAAACTAACCTAGCGGCAACTTATTGAGCCCTATTTCTGATTTACTCGGAAGAAGAAAGTAAGCATTTCTGTGACTTTAGGAATAGAGAAATAGTCACTCCTAGGTATTTAAATTTTAAAGTGTTATAGAATATAGGAGTTAGATACCGACTTGAACAACTAGCTGCAAATATAGGGTGGAATAGATTTGTTCGATGTGTGTCCCTATTTATGCCAACCTAGGTTTAGAATTTTTGACAACAATTAGGTACCGCTCTAAAATGTATTTGTTTTGGTTTAGGTTAGGTGGAAATATTTTTAAACTTGATTATTCTATCATGCATGAATTATTTAATTTGTCAAAAGCAAAAATTTTAGATGATCATGCAAATTTTGATGTCGATGCTTATTGTAACACTCTCATAGGTGAAGAACATTTTGATTCACTTAATGCACCAAATTCTCTAATCTGGAGTACTGAGCATTTAGTGTTACATAAATTTATGTGCCTGATAGTATTTAATAAAATCGAAATGAATAAATGCTCAGCTAAAGCACTTTTTTTATGGTGCATAGACCACAAGCTTAAAATCAACACACCGTCTAGAATTTTTTGATCAATAGTAAGTGTGAATAATAAAAAGGATATGTCTTTTAGGATAGCTCACATTGCTTCGACTCTGGATGTATTTTATAATGTTAATATGGAAAATTTGCATATTACTCCCCATGACATATTTGACTAGCCAATTTGAGATGTTCTGAGATTGTGGAGGTCTAATCTATGGCACTTACCAATCCTTTGATGCTCACTGTAGTGAGGAGCAAGAGGGGTGCCAGTGCAGTAGTAGACTAACTCTCCATATCGAGTGCTACTCCAGAGCTAGAGAAGGAAACAGAAGCGAAGGAACTGAGGGAACCAACGGTGATTAATCTATATCAACCAATTCTCGACCAAATAGTAGCAAACCATCAATAGATGACATCCCAACTCGATGTACTCAGCACACAAATGCGGAAGGTTCATAAGGAGCAATGAAGCTTAAAGAGAAGGTTCCTCAACTTCTGTAGGAGGAATAATTTTAAATCTCCTACGTCATCACCATCACCACCATCATCTGAATAAGCTTTTCTTACCCTTTAACTTTTAAATTTTATTATTTCTTTTGTTTAGTTTTAATTTCTTTAATTTTGGTGTGAATTCATTTTGGTCTGTTTGCTTTGCTATCATATGTTGATTTTGATTTCTTATATTTGAGCTGTTTTCACTTTTTTATTTGGCTTATTGTCGTTTTCACTCACTTGGGGGTTGACTTGTCACATTAAGGACAATGTGATCTTTAAGTGTGGGGAGGTGACATTGACATTCTTAATTGCATTGTGTGCATTGTGTTGAGAAGGATGCATATTAGGCATATCATATGCTTGGTGTCAGTAATGGTGTTTTCTGTTAGCAATGGAACTACACTTGAGTCACTCTGATAAATAATTCCATGAGATTCTGTCATGTAGTTGGAACTAGATTGAATGCATGCTTGAACTCGGATTAGGCTACTTGAGTAGAAAGTGAACTATATAAAGTGATGAAAAGTAGTTGGTCACATAAGCTTAGTCACAAATTGACATTTGAACAATGAGGCAGTGTAGAGATCCATAATGAGTTTTCATTTCAGCCAAAGTGAGGATTGAGCCATATGACTCCATCTATAGTCATTTCATTTCTTTGTTAAGTGTTACTTCCTTAGGTTACTATCTTTAGAACTTGCTTTGAATCAGTTTAAGTCTACTGGATGCATGCTTAATAGAGATGATCTAGGCTCTTTTTGTGTTAACCCCTGGCTTAAATGACCTACATGTTATTATCCCTTGCTACCCCTATTGAGCCTTAACCTTTTGTTTTATGAAAACACCAAAAATTTAAAATCTTTAAACCCCTTTATCCTACCATTCCACAAGCTTAGTAGAGTATTAAGTTAAACATTAGTTAGGATTGTGTGAATTTTGTATCGAGAAAGGTTGAGTATATTTTTACCTATGGACCATATTGTATAGAATGCTAGTTTTGATTCATAATTCTTCCTTGTATAAAGAAAAAGAAAAAAATGAAATATGTATATATATATATATATATGTATGAAAAATGAAAAAAAGAAAAGAAAAGAAAAAGGAAGAACAAGTGAGTAGCATCAATATATGCAGAATATTGGCTATATTTGTATGTCTCAGAGTTATGTTTTGTTATCCCGTGTTATATTCTTTTTACTCTACTTATGCTTGTGCTTCACCCTCTTCCCTTTTTTTTTACCCACCTTAACCTTTACCACATTACAGCCCTAAATAAGTCCTTTTGATCTATTCATGCATGTAATCATTGTAGAGGAGAATTGGTGTATTAGCAAGCCTATGGTTGTGTAGTTTCCTATATGAAGTTTGAATGAAACACTAACCCTTAAAAACTTGAGAGAAATGAGTGAAAATTATGAGGAAAGTTCATTTGTGTATCCTTACTTATCTTTGAGTGATTGTGCCAATTGTGAGTTTACTGATGTACACCAATGAGAAAGTAATCATGATATGTGCATTTACTTGATATTTGAGTTAGCTTGAATTTGAGCGATTGTATATGTTGATCTATGTGAAAATGAAGTGGTAGAATTGATTGGTTGTATTTATTTTGCTCGAAGACAAGCAAAGATTCAAGTGTGGGGATGTTGATAGGTGTGTATTAGGATATGTTTTTATAGGTAATTAATATGTGTTTTCTAGCATAATTATTGATTATTATTCTAGTTTAAGATTCATTTTGTATGTTTTCATTAAGTTTGATTTTCATTGTTGTTCTTATGTGTTTGATGTTAATTAAGGACAATAATTGACTATTTTTATGTAGGAAGAAGGAAGGAGCAATTTAGAGGGTTAACTAAAGATCAAAGAGGGGAAGAAATGAGAAGTGCATTTGTGACAAATTCCCATGCTCATGGGAATCATACAAATTCCCATGTGAATTACAGAAGAAAATGAAAGATGCTTCTGTGACAAATTCTGATGCTTATGGGAATCATGCCAATTCCCACAGACATGGTCGTTACAATCTGAGGCAATCTACGAGGCTGCATTAAACTCAGGGTTTTTGGACTATAAAAAGAGAATTAAGCCTCCATCTTAAGAGGAGACGACAACCACCTGCAAAAACATCATCCTTGAGTGAAGAACACATGTTTGGAGTATTGAGGAAGGATTGAAGATGAGGATCATCATCAAGATTGGGCAAAATAGCACATCAACACCAAAATTCCATATTTTGGCAAAGAAGAGAAGGAGTCCTTCTATTCAATTTTCTGTCATTTTAATCTCTTCTATTCTTTGTAAAAAAATGGATTATTTGAATGTTGATGATGTTATGGAGACCATGTTAGGCTGATTTTATTTTAGGGATTGCTTTTGGAACTATTATGTTGAACTCCTATTTTATTGAATTGAATGTAATTGTCTTTGTTGATTGTTATTTTTAATTGTCATCTTGCAACAAATTGAGAGAGTGAGTGAGATGAAATTCGTGTAGGAATGTACAATCAGAGTACCTATAGGTTAGCAATCATCACGTTAATTGAATAGTTAAAAGAGAGATCTCGACTAGTCAATTCATCACCCATAGGATAGTTTGACAACTAATTGAATCGGTAGAGTCATTAGGTAGGTTGAGAGATCATCCAATTGATTCCCGTTAATTCAGTTAGGGATAAATAGTTACACCTTGAGAGAGGGTAATTAGTACATTCAAAAATCTAGGGTGAGACGTAATTCAATCGATAAAATAAGAGGGAGACAAAATAGGGAAAAAAAGTAATCTCTAGTATTTAGACTTTTTAATTCTGTAATTTCAGTATTATCTATTGTTTACATTAGTCTTTTAATTTTAATTTAATTTTCCATATTATTTTCATTTCATAATTTAGTTTCTTAAACAAAATTGTGTTTAAATTAAGTTATGTCTAGGTATCAATCCCTGTGGGATCGATATCCACCCTTTTTACTACAAGTCATGACCCGTTCACTTACAGTTTTTGAGCATAAAACAAGTAGATAGGTTTTACCATCAGCAATTACTGGGTAGATATAAGTCAGTGGGATTCTGAGCCTTTTAAACTGACACATTCATATCAATCTCATTTTCTTTTGTTCATGTGTGTCCTTTATGACTAATTTTATTTAAAAACCTCATTTTATCACATGCATTAGTGTGAAAATGATATAGACATTCTTTATTTTGCACACTACATATAGTTATATGATTTACCTTGTTATTAATCCCCTTAAGCTTTATTAGACTATTATTTTTGGGCTAACCACATTATGAGCCTTTAAACTAACCAAATTTCCTACCCAAATCTTAAAGCTAGTGGAGCATTTATGATTGTTCATGTTTGTGGAAGCACAAGAGCATAAGTGTGGGGGTGTGCATATATGTAAGTTGGTTATAGTTTATAGAATGTGATTTTTATTTCGTCTCAATGAATTCCATTGTTGATGTAGTTTCTTTCAATTTTTTATTAAAAAAGAGAAAACATAAAAAAGAAAAGAAAAATAGAATAAAAGAAAAAAAGTTATTAAGGAAGAAATTCTTTTATTTTGCAAAGTAATTCGTGTTAATCTTTCCTCCTAAAATGGTATAAAATGGGTGAATTAATTATGATGTAAATAAAGGAGAAGTCTTTATAAAGGGTCACTCCTTATAGCTATAATGTATTTTTCATCATTGTTTATAAGGGTGATTACTTCCAATTTTTTGTGCTTCATGTGGTTTGTAGAGTGAAGCCTTGAATATGAGCTATCAAATAAAGTTTTTGTATTCATCATAGTTGACGGCACCTATTTTTGAGTGGATTTAATTTTTGCACTTGATTCTCCATTGAGTATTTTTACTTCTTCACTAGTTTTGATGGCTTTTGAACTACATGATCTAAATACTTCTTACCTGAACCTTTAGCCCCATTACAACCTTGAAAGGTCCTTTGATTCATGATTAAGCATGTGAATTTTTAAAGATGGAGAAGTAAATGATAAGCAAAGTTGTGGAATGTCTTGATCATGAAACATGTTTAAGTGTACCTGTATATTTATCTTATTGTTAAACACAGCTTGTCCAATTCTACCCATATATTGGTTAGTAATTAATTAACTATGTGTTTACTCCCTAATGCTTAGTGATTAATTTTGTATTATGTTTAAGATACTTATTTTGGTTCTTTTTTTTTTAAGTACAAGTTGGAGGAAAAAGAACCAAAATGAGTTAAAAACATTTCCTTGGAGCATTTATATCGATGTTTAATCTTATTTGCCTTCATAGAAGCAAGAGGGAGATGAATTAGGCTGAATATCAGGTAATGAATGCAAGAAATGAAGTTATTACAATTCATGGTCGTGTATAGGATCATGTACTCACTGGAATTGTGTAGGAGCACAAAGATGCAGTTTTTGTTACTTTTGCATCCTACATGACCATATGTGCACTTACACGACTGTGTAAGTGAGATACATAATCATCTAAGTGACTGTGTAACTCACTATAAATGTGTAAGTTCATGATTCATGCCATTTTCACACTCACGGTCACCCACACACCTGTGTAGATGATCATGTATTATAACAAATGGCTAATTTTTACCATAAAAGGGATTTTAAGAGACTAAATGAGGCATCAATATTTTAGAGACATGAAAGGAGGCTAATTATTTACCTTTTGGAGAGCTATAAGCAACTAAAATTCATCGTTCTGGTTCAATAGGGATATCGAGGCCAACAAACATGTTTGGGAATTAATTAATCTAATGAAGTTGTTCTTACTTTATTTTGGAATTGATTATGTTATGCTATGAATAAGTTTTTAGGATTTATTTATAAATGATTCAGACACTTAGAATAGATTACTTGTGTATGTACCATTTCCATAATCTAGATTGTAATACATAATCATTATAACTCTGATTCATTTGTTTAAAACAAATGGTCATCATTAAGGATAACATAACATGGTTAAATGACACGAGCTTATATGGTTGTTTCCTAGATTAACCTGTTTTCCTATTATTTAATGCAATTTTAACACTAATCTAGAGACCTTATTCTAAGTTTTCTAATAACTAGACCTAATTAAAGAGCTTGCTTTAATTAGATACCATCTAAGGAAAAATTGGGATTATTATAGCTTGTTGTTAATCTATAGCTGATAGTTTCAAAGATTTGTATGAGAACAACATGATGATCGATTATGCTGATTCATGTGAAGGTTGAGATAAAACTATGAATTAGAATTGAAACCTATTCGTTAATTTTATCAATTTTGTACCATTTGATTTGATTTTCCTTCAATAGTTTAGTTTTACTCTATTTACTTAATCCAATTCAACCAAAACCCCCTAATCCTAAACAACGGTTTATCCATTAAAAAATCTATTCACACATTTTCTAATGGATATGATCCTCGCTCACCACTACTATAAATTTAATTGTGTAGAGTTAGGTTTTATTTTCTGAGGTGTTCAATGCACATCAATACGTGTCCTCTCTCCCTACGTAAGGATTATAGCTTAGTAGAGTAGTGCCAACCTAGAGAAACGTTGCTTTACTCATTATTGTGTATCCATCTACTCACCTACTCATCTTTGTGTATCCAACTACTCACCTTAGTATTCCATGGGAAATTTGGTAAGTGGTTTAGCATTAGGAAGTCAATTAAAGGGACTATATTACTTCTAATTGTCATAGAAAGAGTAATGCTTTTTCTTTGCTCCCTATCTTATACTTAATATGATTTGCTAAAATTGTCCTCATCTTTAGTAACTAAGTCATAAAATAGGAATATGATAGCCTAGGTTTAATCTCCCATATTATCTCCCCCCTTAAGAAGTAAGTTTGGATTCACCTAGTCTATAAACATTATTTAATCTCAACTAGTCTCTATAACCATTTTCCTGTTGATACCTTATTACTCAAGCTAATGGAATTTCCTCCTTCTTGTGTCAGCTTGGTAACCTCATTCCATTTCATCTTACCATGCCCTTCCCATTATTCCTTTCTTTCCAAAGAAATTTCCTCATCAACCTCTCCAAGGGCTTAATTAAATGCTAGGAGAAAAATATGTGTAGTGCCCATTAAATGTGTAAGGAACTCATCATACATTTCATAAATTGTAATCTCCCTCTATAAAATAAATTCTTTTAGAACTTAAATAAAATTATATTCCAAAAATAAGGCATCACCTTTCAAGTTCAATGAATTTAATAGTATTGGATCCCATTGATAGCTGAGATATTTGAGATGTATAGGGAACTATAGAAGAAGCAAGAATATTTTACAATGTGATCAGGTTGTTATGCTATGAAAAACTTTAAATATTATTAACCTTGATGAAAACATAATAAATAAAACTTCATTAATCTCAAAGATCAAAATCCCAAAGGTGATTTTAGATAAAAATCAACATTCAACAATTACTATTCTCAACAATTATCCCAATTCTATACATCAATAAAATTGAAATAAAGACGGAAAATACTATCAAAATGGACTCGTGGAGGTAACGACTGCGAGATACCATCTATTCTGGGAAGTACTTCGTGTCAAGCTTCCTCTTCGTGTCTCTCTTCTTTTGTCTCCTTCCTTAAATATCTCGATATGCTCTCTAGGGTTTGGGAATTGTCTGATGCAAAAAGGTTTCAAAGGTTTCCTCCTCTGTTCTTTATTGTTCTATTTATATCCTAGAAGCCTAGGGTTGATTTAGGGTCGAAATGGTCTGAAAAGTCCCACAAAGTTTGACGTTTTCAGCTATTTTCGTGTCTACCTGACGTAGGTCACGATCGTGGCCCTGACTGCCACAATCGTGGCCAGCGCCTAACTTTCTCTGTCACAATTGTGGCCCAAAGTACACGATCATGGCCTGAATCAAAGCTCTCCATCACGATCGTGGCCTAAAATGCACAATCGTGGCCTGGGTTATGTCAGCTCCCCTCTTTATATCACGATCATGGCCTTTTATGCCATGATCCTAGGCCATGTTTTTGGCCCAAAACTCTTCGAAACTTCTCTGTTCCCGTTTACTCTGAAACACTAACAAACATATCAAAGTACCTAAAAAATATAACATTTAAGCTCAAAGATTCATACTAACCTGTGAAAACACTTAAACACATAAACTAACACATTTAAAACCTAAACACACACTCAACATTCAAATTAACACTAAATACCTAACAAATTGATAAAACATAATGTAAATCACAACTATTAACATCCCCATACTTAAACGTTAGAGCAAACAAAACAACATACACATAACACACAATGTAATAATGAGGTAATGGCTTTAACTTCTTGAAATAAATTTAATCTTAAGCACAATCATATAGGCTCTATCTAATCATTAACATGAAAAATTTATATCTAGGGGTTTTGAACTAAATATACAATTTAATCGAGATCTAACTATTAATTTATTTACCTTTTTCAATTGTACATATACAGTAATAATTCTTTGGTCCTTCAGACTCTGTAACTATTCCTAAGTATATTATCATGAAAAGTCAAGCTTATTACAGGTTCGGTAGGTTTTATTAAGGAAACCAACATTTTTTAGTTCATTTTTAAACATAGACTTAGTCATTTTACACATAGGCAAACATTGGTAATGAATGTCGCACCCGGTTACTTAACTAAGTCATGTTTTTATTAAACAACTTGGTTGAAATGTCATTATAGCTTTTTGATGCAAAGGCACGCATTTATGATGCGTGTCAATCCGGTTACTTAGCTATATCACGTTTTCAACTAGCTACTACCTCCATTCATAACTTAAAGGCCAATAAAATAGTGATTTATTTAACAAAAATACTTTTTTTCATTTATTACCTACTTTGTTATTTAATCTAATCATTTCCATGAAAAATACTAGTTAAGCTACTTAAGTTGAAAGGCCTCAAATTATGAATGAATGTGACCACCTATAGGGTGTTAAATTTACACTAAATCCTAATTAAGTTGTATATTTATCCAAAGACTCCTAATTCACCAATTTTATGAGTTAATGATTATTTACAACCTAATAGATTATGTTCAAAATTAAATAAATTTCACTCCATCTAAACCATTGACACATTTAAACAATTCACACAATGCAACCTAATACTATCATACAATATGCAACATCACATAAAAAGTAAAACACATAAACCCTCCCCACACTTGGATGTCACATTATCCTCAATGTGAGAAGGAACAGGCAACACATAAAAGAAAAGACAAGACAGAAATTAAAGTAGACAGAAAGATAACAATAGAAATAAATATAAAAATTAGAACTGAAGGCTAATTTGGAAAAGAAAAATAAATGGGTTAGACATAAATCCTATGGAGATGGAGGTGGTGATAGTGTCGGAGGCGGAGATCACTTGTGCTTGATGCCCACAATTACTACCCTATCTTATACTTACTTCAAACAAAAAGTCAAAGAGTTAGCACTCCAACACAATCCAAATTATTAAGAACCTATTTTGAAATTTAAAACAAATCTAACTATGCAATAATTTAAACCTAACTACTAAACGTGTTAATTTACGGTCATAAGCTTGACCTTAATCCTTTAAAACTCAGCCAGGATCAATTATGAGTGGCATGCTTCCACCTTCTCGTTCAACATCAGTTTTATAGCTTGTAAGTAAGCTACAAATTGTGAAATGATCAAAAGGACAATGTTGATAACATTTTGAAGACCAATTAGGCTCAATAATGTCCTTCTCGCTAACAAACTGCTAATAAAATAGGGAATAACAAAACTCCTTGAATCTTCTATTGAATCCAACAGTTTGTCCTGTATGAAGGTGAGTTGCTCTCTTTCTTCCTTAATCACCTTTGTCACCTCTGCTTCTTTCGCTTCATAAACAGGGACTTTCATCGGTTTTTCAAACTCTATATCTGTTGTCTTCTGTTCTTCATCCTCTTGTTCTTTAGAAGATTCAAACACATCAATCATCCTAAATGAACTACTAACCTTCAGAGTCTTAATTACATCATTCGAAAAGATAGAGTTCTTTTCTTAAACATCTCCCCAATATTTTTCAATGGTCACATATGATATAACAAAAACTGGTGAATAATAGCGATAGTTGACATTATTTTCTTCATCCTCTTCTTTGATTTCTTGGTCTTCTCTAAGGTCAGTTTAGCTTGATTTCTCGCTGGTTCTTCTAGCTCTACCCTATTCCTAAGTGTGGTAGCCTGACAAGGTTCTATTGAATTTACATTCATACTATTCAGATAGTTTTCCACACTTTGCTTACAAAATTCCCTAGAAAACTGACCTATTCGAACCTCTAGATTATGAATAGAAGAGGCATGATCTTCGGTTACTTACTCAAGATTCTTTTCGAATCTCTTCTGGTTCTCTTCCATATCTGTGAGCTTATCCATGATTTTTTCCAGCTTGGACTCCCATGAACTAGGTTCATCTTGCTGAAATTCAAACAGGTCTTGATGTCCTATGTGAGTACTTGCATTGTTGGACCAATAGAAATCTGGGTGGTTCTGCCACCCTGAAACGTACGGGTTCATATAAGGATGAGGATTTCCCTAACTAAATTAGGGCTTATTAAACTCCGCAAATGTCCCTTGCTCCCTATAATATACATCATCTATAATTGTTCTTTTAATCTCTTTTTGGCATTCAATTCTTCAGATATCTCATTCTCACTCTAAGAAGTCCTGACGTATTTCTACTTTACACCCCAAAATATTTTTTATTTTAATTTTTTAATTTAAAAGAAAAAGTTAGTGGAAAAGCATTAGACTAAAGAACTAAATTAATTACCTTCTTGGCAACAGTGCCAAGAACTTGATCGGGGTGTTATGTTATGAAAACATTTTAATATAATTAACCTTGATATTTTTGTATGTACACGGGTCATTCATGTAGTACCTAAGGTATCGATCCTACAATGAGGGTTAATCTAATCCTAAAATCTAAGGCTTGACTAAATTTTGCAATAAATCAAAGTAAACAACTAATACAAAAACCAATCAAATAATCAATATCCAAAATTAAACTCATAAAATATAAACAGAGAAGAAATTTTGCACAACCCCATCTAGAATCAACTAGAAACTACCAATTGAGAGAAAGGGGGTTTTAATCCGAAATTAATGAAAATCTAATCAATTATGCAATTATCGAATTATTAGGTCTAGAAGGTCCTAGGGTGGATTGCTCTCTCTCGAGTTATAATCTTTAACCCTAATTTAAATTATAGAATTGTAATCTCTCGATTTTGAATTTACCCAAAACCTAAATTAGTTCTAAATTTGTCCAATAACCTACCGAAAACTTATGCTTGATCTCTCGTTACACGATTTTAACTGTTTGATTCAATTCTTATATATCAAACTACCTAACTCTTGTTACCCCAATTTGATGATATTTACTTAGTTCACCCTCTCAGTTTATTACTGAACTATTAAGCACAGACATTGAATCACAAATAACTTAATGAAAACACAATAAATCAAACTTCATTAATCTCAAAGATCAAAATCCCAAAGGTGAGTTTAGACAAAAATTGACATTTAACAACAACTATTCTCAACAATTATCCCAATTCGATACATCAATAAAATTAAAATAAAGACAAAAAATACTGTCGGAATGGATTCGTGGAGGCAGTGACAGTAAAAAACCACCTGTTCTGGGAAGTACTTCGCGTTAAGTTTCTTCTTCGTGCCTCTGTTCCTTCATCTTCTTCCTCAAATCTCTCGATATGCTCTCTAGGGTTTTGAAATTAACTAATGCAAAAAGGCTTCAAAGACTGCCTCCTCTATTCTTTAATGTTCTATTTATATCTTGGAAGCCCTAGGGTTGATTCGGGGCCAAAATGGTCCAAAAATTCCCACAAAATTTTACGTTTTTAACTATTTTTGTGTCTACTCGATGCAGGTGACGATCGTGGCCCTGCTTGTCATGATTGTGGCCAGCGTCTAACCCTCTCTGTCGCAATCGTTGACTATAGTGCACGATCATGGCCTGGTTCAAAGCTCTCTATCACAATCGTGACCCAAAGTGCACGATCGTGGCCTAGGTTCTGTCAGCTCTCCTCTTTCTTTCACGATCTTGGCCTATTATGCCACGATCATGGGTCATGTTTTTGGCCCGAAACTCTTTGAAACTTCTCCATTCTTCTCCATTTATCCTAAAACACTAACAAACACATCAAGGTAGCTCAAAATATAACATTTAAGCTTAAAGATTCATACTAACCCATAAAAACACATAAACACATAAACTAACACTTTTAAAACCTAAACACACACTCAACACTCAAATTAACACTAAATACCTAACAAATTGAACCCTAAAACATAATGTAAATCACAACTATCACAATGGAATAAATGGTTCAATTTAAACTAAACCCTATCTAACTGCAACAATGATGGAGAAATTAAAGTTATTAAGATTGGTCCAAATATGCTCATTAATCCTGTAAGTGATGTTGATGTTTAAAGTGTTTGAATCCCTTTGTTTCCTTTGGAATCTTTTATGGTTCCTCCCATGTCATATTTCATAAATACTCATTCCCAAAGTTATCTTTAGCAATAGCTTATCATCCTTAGGCATTTTTCCTTTAGAAATTTTCGCAATGATGTTATCCTATGCTAGTTCTCTACATTACTAATTATAGGCAATTTGTATTATTATTTATATTTCATTTATGAATAAGCATTAAAGGTATATATGATCCCTAGATTCTAGTACTATATAGTAGGAGCTGCATTGTTTGTTTATGTATGTGCTAGTTTTTATCATGACAACAGTGCTTAATCTATTAAGTATGATGAGCTATACTATGATCTTGGACTATCGCCTCTGAACCACATCATATTGTACTAGGGGACTTTAGGTGTTTGTAGTTTAAAGAGCTCTAATCCAGAGTTATTTATGAATGACCTTTATTAACTTCGAGACTAGATGATTATATCTTTAACTTTAATTTTAGGCATTTAGCATGGTAATGCATCCATTTGGCACTCAAAGCCTGTACAAGTAATGTACCAATTATTAACTTTGATTAGCTTTTTAACTTTGGCATTTGGTTTTAACATATGTTTGAGTTGAAATATATCAATTCTCAAATGTAGTGGACCTATTGAATTACAATTTTCAATCTATAAATTACTTTGCTCGACTTCCCTGTGAGTTTTTTAATCTTCCTACATCGATTGCTCCTAAGCTATAATAAATGATGGAAGGTCCATGAAGTATTTTAGTTTTCTCTGAAGCTCCATAAGAAAATTCCCTTCAAGTTATATGTGTGCATCCATTTGGACTAAATATTTTCCTTGCCAATGAGTAGTTCCTATATTCTTTTAGCTAGGAAAGTTTTATTCGAGGTTTTAATGGCTTTAATTTCAAGTCCCCCTCAAAGTAATGCTCTGTATTTCTCCTTTCATTCAAATATGGAACCATATTTCTTTTTGCCATCCCTATTACATAATAAGTTTCTTAAGAGCCTTTCAATGTCTATGATAAGGTTCTTAGGAAGGACTAAGTGTTGAAGCCAGTATGTACAGATGTTGCACGGTATTGACTTTAGAAGGTGTAATCTTGCCGCATATGATAGGCTTTTGTTGTTCCATTGAATGATAATCTTACCAATATTTCAAATAGCTCTTTAAATTCCTTAAAGGAAGTTTTAACGCTAGTAATTGACACTCCTAACTGGTTAAAAGGAGGATTCTAGACTTTGAAACTTGTAAGATCTATGAACTGTTATGTGATGCTCTTAACGTCTTTTGTCATCATTATGAAATTTTTGTCATTATTAATTTTGATCCCTGAAAGCTTGTTGAATTTCTAGATAAAATTCAGCATTGCGGAGACTAATTCTTCATTTGGTCTACAAAACATGAGCAAGTCATCAATAAACACTAGATTGAAAAGTTTTCAGCTTCTCACATTTCTTGTTGAACTTGAAAGTTTGATTCCTTTATTTGTTTAAAGTTGTTAATTTTAGCAATGTCTCCAAACAAATTGTGAATAAATATGGGAATAAAGGGTCACCTTTTCTAACTCATTTTTTCTTTTAGAACCAATGTTTTTACTGACCATTCACCATGACACTATATGATAATGTGGTAACATATTGCTTCACCCAATCTGGGAAACTTGTAAGAATACAAAACGCTTATAGTGATTGGAATAGGAACTCCCAATTTATTGAGTCAAAGGGTTTTTTTATGTCTATCATTATAATGCATAACTTTTTTGTCCCCTTCCTTTAATATCTATGTATAAGCTTTTGTGCAAGTAAGACATTATCTTTAATGTTTTTGGCTTCTATATATGCACTTTAAGTTTTACTTATACAACTTCCAGTTATCTTCTTGAGTCCTTAAACTTGAATAATTGAGAATAGTTTATAATAATTAATACAACATGAAATTAGTTAAGAAAATTACGATAAGATCTTCTTACACATCATTCCTACTACCTTACTACTCCACAATTGATTAATCTTGCTTCCTTCTTCATTTCAAACAAATTTCAATCAAGTTCTTTCTTAATTGCTATTAACCACCTTAGTTAGCCTTTCATCTAGAAGACACTAATTTTTTATCATGGATAATTTTTTATTTTTAAATTATTGCCCATTTTAACAAGAAAAAATGTACAGATAACTTCTTCAACTACTCCTCAGGCTTAAACATCTTCATACTTGGATGAATTTTTGTAGATGCCTTTCTTGAACCCACAAGTAGATGTTTTAACAATAGATTTGAGTAGGAAATCATTAAAATTAAAGAGAAGAAGTAGAAAAGCAATATAAAAACTTATGAAATGAACAACATTGGCTTTAAAGGTCTATGTCATTCCAATGTTAAGACTGATAATATGCCGTCAAGGCTAATTCGTATGACAATGGAGAGAATACAATAATTGAAGAATGATGGAGAACTAAAACATTTGTAAAACTCTATATCTGTGAAAAACGCTAGAGTAGTGAATGAGAGCACAAATAAAGAGGCTAGGTAGTTACATTTGTTGATAATGAGAAAAAACTTAAACTAGTATCTAAAAAAAGATCAAACAAGAGGAAAAAAAACCTCTTATTTTAGATACAAAAACATAAAAGTTATTACTTGGAATAACCTCTTATTTTAGATACAAATATATGAAAGTTATTGTTTGGATAAGTGGAACCAATGCTCCCTCTAAGAAGCTTTTACTCAAGAATCTTATTTTGGAGCATAAAACAAACATATTTTATGTTTTAGAATCAAGAATAAAAATGGAGACAAACCACAAATCACCCTTATCACCTAATGGGAGGATCTTAGTATCCCTCAATTATCAAGCAATGAATGTCTTAACCTTGGACATGTTTGATCAGGTCATACATGTTTATGTATTTTGCAACACTATAAGGAAAGTGGTGCAATCTCTTTTATATATGCACATAATAATGTTTTTTAGAGGAATTAACTAAGAAGGGTTATATGAAACATTCAAAAACCTTAAATCTTGACTGGGGAATTTACTACCATTTTGAATCGTAAGGAAGCTAAAGGTTTATATGCCTCTAAACAACCTTGGTTTGAGTTCAGACAGTACATTACAAACATTCAGATTTCTAACGTTCCTTTTTATGGAAACTATTTCATATGCTATAATAATCAACATTGAAAAAATTTTATCTAGAAAAAATCAGATAGATTTATGGAAAATATAGGGTGGCTATAACAATTCCCTGGCTCATCCTCAACATTCACTACAAGCAATCTTTTAGATCACTCAATGTGTATTACTTAAACACATTCTATAAGTATCAAGACACCTTTTTTAACCTCTCTAGTAGGTGTTTATGAAATCATTTGGGAAGCTATCACCACTAAAGTTTAGGGCATTAAGTAGTTTGTTTATATAACTAAAATGAAACTTATTAGAAATTCTCTAAAGCAATTGTATAAAAAGAACATTGGAAAAGCTCATGATTTACTAAAAACTGCTAATAAGGTTTTAAGATCTATCCTAGATGGTCTATATGAAAATCCTAATTCTAGTGAACCCTGACAGAATGAAAAGAATGCAATGCAAAAACTTTCAAGAGATTTATAGTTTGACTATTGTTAGATGAAGCAAAAATTAAGGGAGCAGTGTTAATAAGGATGTGCATTTTATTCACATAAGTTGCTAATGATATGCATTTCATTCATATGCATATCATCTACTTACATATATGAATTATGATTTCATAGACATTGTAAGGATAGTATATGTGCTCAATTAACATATCCCAGGTTGTGAAAGGTTTAAAATGATCATGATGTGAATTGTGTATTGTTTATGTCTTAATTTTTTGTTTGATTAGTTACAAGTAGTAATTTTGGAATTAATTGTTACAATTGGAAGATTGATGAATTAATATGTATATTTAGACTAAGAAAAATGCTAAGTGGCAAGACAAATTGACATGTGGAAAATTAGAATGACTAAGTCTATGAAATAAGTCACAAATGGAATAGATAAATGAGTGACATTTAGCATAGGTAATTAATTGAAAAATGGCAGCATGATTGAGTGACAAATGGACTAGTAACTAGGTGACATTTGGCAACTTATAGAGGGGATAAGTGGCTTACAAGCCTAGTGACAAATGTCATTGTCAAAGAGTGACACCTAGTACCTAATGAATTAAGCTACTGTAGGAATGGTTTCTGCTATCTTCATTCTTCCTCTCCACCTAAATACTCACACTCCCATAGCTTTGAAATTTTGCTTTAATTCTCTTAACTACCACTCCAAAATCATCACAAATTCCTACATCAAGAAAGCTATAATCTGTTATTTTCTATCTTATTGTCTTCTTGTTGCTGAAACAAACATACTTCCATCTTGTATTTGAGATGATCTTGTATGCATGAAAGGAAAACTAGACTTGATGTATGGAGGTGGAATTTGAGCTTATCAAGTGGAAATCTAATCTTTGTGGCATGATGTGATAAAACTTGATGATGATTGACTTAGGATGGATTTTATATGATGTTGATGATGATGTGTGCTAGATTATGATGGATGAACTTGGATACTTTTATTCTTTGTTCTTGATGTATAAAAAAACGTGGGTTATAGGTTGTTATATGGATGAATTAGATTGGGATTTGAAGTATAATGAAGGTGAATTTATAGTAAAGAAAAGTGTTAGTGTAGTGTTCTTGAAATTGGAAAGAACTAGGACTAGATGTATAATAATGAATTATAGTTTCTACTTTGATTTGATGCATAAAAGATAATAGTTTACGAGCTATTAATTGAATAATTTTGAGTTAGAATTAGAGATGAAATTGATGTGGAATGGATTATAATTAAGGTATAATTGACGTATAGTTAATGGACTATTAAGAAAATGTTTTGAATTTGGTATAAAGATGTTAAAATCTGGAAAACAAATTTGAAGGAAATGGATGGTGAACCTTCGGTTCACTCATCCCACGATCGTGGGAAGTCCTTCACAATCGTGGGCAATGCTTTAGAAATGAAATATTTTATTTTATGTGATTATTGAACCAACAAAGGATAAGTTACTTTACTTTAGTGCATTTGGAATTGATTGAGGCTTAAAATGAACCTAGTTTGATGTTGTATTAGTTGGTTAAGTTTTTGGTAAGTGTAGGTTATTAATTGATGTTATAACTTAAGGAATGGATTGTTTTAATATCAATGTATCTAAAATATGGAATTTATAAATGTTAAAGGAATGAAGGTTTTCTTATGAATGCAAATGTGACCCAAAGGATATGAGTAAGGTATTATGAATGGCTGAATGGGAATTGGGAAAATTGTGTGAAGCTATAAAATGCTAGAAATGGTGAATGTATGGTTGATGAATTTATAATAGTTAATTTTACTTAAAGCATAAATCTAATTGCAAACTAGTTATATTCAAGCTATGATGTATAAATGGTTAAGATTTGTGAATAAGAATACATACCTAGAAAGTTAATTGAGAATGCATTGAACATGACACATGTACATGTGCATGATTGAATATTTACATGATTGATTAACTTCATAATGTGTAAAATATGTGTGTATCGTATGACTAAAGAAGCACAAATTGATCGTCAGCATCCAGACATTGCTAGATCATCAAGGCAATAGCTTATCTGGAGCGTACTGTGAGTTAACATAGATGTTTTCTCACTATGACTGAATTGTTTACGATTAACTTTTAGATATGGAACTATTATTAATATGATTGTGATATTTCCGAACATTGATGATCTGAGGAGTTCAATATTCGAATTGTATTGGAAGTGTTTTCTAATTGTATGTGAATATGGAAAATATGTACTCAACTGAATATTGAATGCTGAACTCAAATCGGATGAATGTGATAAATGACTGTGCACGTTGTATGAAAGTTATTGATAGCATATTATGTGAAAAAGAACTTAAAGCTTAAAAATGTGCATAAAAAGCCACAAGCTAAGTTATTAATAAGTCCAGTATTTACAACAGATACAGGATATTGAATAGGTGCTTGGTCATATCAAAGTAAAAATGAAAGTGAAGTCACATATGCATTTACATATATATATATATATATATATATGTATTCTTTACATGTATTGTGTGAATGATTGCGAAGAATTATTGAATTGTGTTGATATAGAGATATGCGATGTTGTGTACCTGTTATACTTGTTAAAGTGTGATGAAAGTTCTTGTGGTATATAAAATTGGATATTGTGATATGCTTGTGAATTTTGTTTCATACCTATGATATTTGTGTTCTAACTTGAGTAAGCATATTAATAATGGTTCACTCACTGAGTTCACAAACTGATCAAAATTGAAACATTGATTTTTAGGCATGATGGAGACATAGCTTCTAAAGTGATATAATAGAAATCTAGTACTGTCAATTCTTGAAATAAGAATGGCTCAAAGGTCTGGTCAACTGATACCTGCAAAGTCTAGATAGAATACTTTTGTTTAGCTTCTCCTTTTATGTTAAACTTTTTTTATAGAACATTAAAACTCCCAAATGTTATATTATGTATAAATATGGATTATGAAATATAATGACAATATAAGTAAGATTCATTTTGTGAATGAAATGAGGAGTTTGATCTTTGGAAATACTTATGTTCTGTACGATGCCATAATAAGTTGATGTGATTGCTCTAACATGTCATTTTCATAGTTATGTTCTTGAATGTCCTCTGGATGTTCAGGCATATATTCTATAATAGTGGTGTGTTACAATGTCGATCCAGTTACTCAACTAGGTTTTTTTTTTATTAAATGGCTTAGTTAGAACGTCACTATGGCTTTTTGACATGAGGTCATATATAGTGATGCATGTCAATCCGATTACTCAGTTACATCATATTCTCAACTAGCTACTAGCTCTATTCATAACCTGACGACTAGCAGAATAGTTAATTGTTTATAATTTATACACACGCACACTTTTTTTAACATTATAAATCTACCTCATTTCTTTACTTAGTAATTCTCATGAAAAGGTACTAACGTTTGTACTTATTCGATTAGCCTAAAATTATAAATGAATGTGACAAACTCCTAAGGTAAATAAACTAACATCGTATCCTAATTAATTTACATATTTAGCCAAAGTGACCTAAGTTGTTAATTTCACAAGCTAATAAATCTTTGCAACGTAAAAGACTATGTTCAAAGTTAAACCGATTGCGTTAATTCCTAGCCATTGACACATTCACACAAATCACATAATGCACCCTAAAATGAACTAAAATTCAAAATTCACATTCAAAATAAAATCATACAAAATACATCCCTCCCTACACTTGGATAACAAATTGTCCTCAATGTGAGAAGAGCAACAACAACACAAAAGGTGGAAATAAAAAAATGTAACAAAAGAACATAAGAACAAAATAAAGGTAAAAATAAAAATAAAAATAAAAATAAAGATAAAAGATAAGGGTTAGAGCATCAAACCCATCATGGTGATGGTGATGGTGATAGTGATGGTGATGGTGTCAGAGACCAAATTTGCTAGTCATTGAGATTGCTTTCCTGTCTTATAGTAGATTAAAGAGAGAATGAGAATAGGTAATCCTCAACCATTCCAAATCATGAAAACTTATTTTTTAGAATTTAAAACAATCTAACTACACACAATTTAAATCTAACTACTAAACATGCTAATTTATGGTCATTAGCTTGACCTTAAAACCTTGGAAACTTAACTGGGATCAATTATGAGAAGCTTGCTTCCACCGCTCTCCTTCAACATCAATTCCGTAGCTTGTAGATAAGCTATATGTTGGAAGATAACGAAGAGGACATAATCTATCAAAGTAAGGAAACCTAATAAGCTTAATAATCTCCTTTTCTACAATAAACTGTAAGCAAAATAGGGAATATCTAAACTCCCTGAATCTTCCATTGAATCAAATAGTTTTTTCGATAAGAAGGTGAACTGTTCTCTTTCTTCCTCAATCACCTTCATCTCCTCTATCATCATTGTCATCTGTTCATCCTGCTTTACGTCCTTTAAAGATGTGACGACATCAATTTGCATAAATTGTATGCTTAATGGGTAATGGGGGAGGAAGATAAGGAGGGTCCTCATTCTTTTCTTCATCCTTTTTAAACTTTTCTTAGTCCTCTACAAGGTGGGTTTCTTCTTAGTTTTATAGTGGTTCTTCTAGCTTTTTCCCACTCCCAAGTGTGATGGCCTTAACTTGCTCTTTTGGATATACTTCCATGTTGGTTAAAAGACTTCCCACACTTCTTCCCAATAACGCACTAGTAAGTTGTTCCACTTGAACCTCTAGGTAGAGGATAAAAGAGGCATGAGTCCTTATTACTTGGGCGACTTGCCTTTCTAACCTCTTCTGGGCATCATCTACACTTACAAGCTTGCCACTAATCCTGTCCAATTGGGAATCATTGTAATTGTATTCATCCTGTTGAAATCCAGTGACTCTTAATTTCTAAACTAAATCTCAGCATTGTTAGACAAATGAAAATTTAGGTGGTTCTTCCACCCCGAATTTTATGTGTTTGAATAAGGATTGCTATCTCCCTGACCAAGTTATGCTCCATTAAAGTTGAATTACTCCACCTTGTTGCTTTCCACTAAGAAACAATCAGTTGCTATATAGCTATCTTGTCCACATAACTCACCATTATGCTGAATTACTTTGAATAAAGAGGAAGAGGTGGCTTTCAGGCTATTTAGTTGCTTGGTTAGGTATTTGATCTCAGCCTATAATGTTATCACTAAATTTACAGCATCTATGGTGTCCCTCATAGGTGAATTAACTCCTTATACTGTAAGCTTCATATAAAGACTCCTCATCATTTTGCTAGAAATTGATAATTTCCTTTATTAGTCTTGTTGTCTTATTTATAGGGAAGTACTTATCTAGAAAAACTCACACTAGTTGCTCCCAAGTTGTGACGTTAGCTAGGTTGAAAGAATTCAACCATGCATTGGCTCTATCCCAGAGTGTAAAGGGAAAGAGCCTCATCTTAACAACATCTTCCGACATCCTAATATAACAGAAGGTGTCACAAATCTCTAAGAAATTAGCCAAAAGCATTAGGATCCTTATTGGCTAACCTACAGAATTGCATATAAGTTCGCAGTATATTTAGTAGTGATGGTTTGATCTCGAACATAATCACTTGCACTAGTGGTTATGTATTCCATTGACAATAAGCATTAAGCTATGGCCTCATGAAGATCATAAAGGTCCTTCTCTCTCCATTATGTATTTCCTCCACCATCGTTCTTTCCATCTCTTCTTAGCATTCATCTGTTGAGATTCCCCCCATTCTTGCCTTAAGATGTCCAAATTGATGTGTCTTATACTTTGCATGCAAACTTTCGTCTCTTGTTTTATAATTTTTAATCCTTAGACTAAAATAATTATAATAATCCTACACTTCTCGGGCAACAGTACTAAAAACTTATTGTTCATTTTGCAAGATTTACAATTTACAGCCCACAAATACCGCAAGTGCACGGGTCGTGAAATGTAGTAAGTGAAGGGTCGATTCTAATAGTAAGTGCGAATTAATCTAATCCTATGTTATCTAAGGCTAAGAAAATTGATAAATTGAAAATAAAAATTGCAAAGAAAAGTAAATTCGGGAAAGTGATTATCACGAATTTAACTTGCAAGTTTAACGCAAAAGAAATTGAAATTGGGCAACAAAAAAGTCACAAAAGGAATTAACCAATAAAAGTTACCAAATTATGAAAGTGGGGATTTCCCTTTCACCAATGCTAATCTAGTCGATTATATGTTATTGTGGTGTCAATTCTAGACTATCAGAGGGTGGATTTCTCTCTCTTGAATTATAATCAATAAACCTTAAATCATAAACTGCAATTGAATTACAGAATTTGCAATCTTTCATTTAGCAAAAGATCTATAACTCTAATTAGATCTTAAACTCTCTAATAAACTATCAGGTCTCACATGGGGTCTCTCTCTGCATAATAACCAATATGATTAATCATGGGGACTGTTGAATCACTTAACTCTCATTAATCCAATCCAATCATTTTTATCTGGTTCACCACCTCAATTTATTACTAAAATATGTAAATACGTAAAACTCGATGACAATAACACACAAATAACTATATTAGTAGTGAATCAAGGTAAAATCTTGAAGGAAAAGTTAGAACATCATCAAAAATCCAAGATCCATTATCATATAATCCATCATCATCTCATACATTCAATAAATATAAATAAAGATAGAAGGTAGAAAGAAATTGGATTGAATGACCTAGGAAGGCAGTAGCATCAGAAGACTCGCTTCCTCTCTCCTCTTCTTCCTTTTCTATCTCTCTTCTTCTTCTCTCTCTTAAAGGTTTCCCTAAATGGCAGATGTGGAGGCTCTCTTTTAGGTCTCCTCTTCTTATGCTTATAGTCTTTTCTAATTATGGCAAATGTAAGGCTTTTCCCATGCTCAAAGGTTCGAAAAGTCTCTCAAAAACTTAAGTCAGGAAGTTTATCTGCGTGTTCTATCACGCGTGGCCTCCTTGATGCTATCGTCACAATTGTGTCATACTAGCCATATTCGTGGCCCTCTATTTTGGTTTGGGCCTCCTCTAAAACTCCTCTGTTCTTTGATATTAACCTTGAAGCACTAGCAAACTTATCAAGGCATCTCAAATTCACAGCATTGAAGCTCAAAAGCATGCTCTAACCCATAAAACACTTAAAACACAAGTATTTAACTAACTAACACAATTCTAACCAAAAAATGCGCTAAGCAATTAAATTAACAACTAAATACATAGTAAATACCTAATAAAACATGATGCAATCTACAACTATTACATGGCCCTCTCACGACTATGAGAGATTTCTGACGACCGTGAGAGGTGCTGCATAGGCATGAGAGATTTCTCATCTAATATTTGGCTGCGAGGCTTCTTCTTTCTTTGTTCTTCACTTTATATTCTATCTTGCCTCTTCTGCTTTCAATCCTTTTCTTCTCCATGCTTCATGAATCAATAGAATATGGAAATTGAGAAGATGGCTTCAATAAACATGCTTTCAGGTCACATTAGCTCCTTTACTTTCGTAATGTATCTAAAATCAAATATAGGCTAAAATAAGTATCCTAAGCATTTCTAAGGCACTAATCACTAAGTGTAGTGTATCAAATGAATCAACATTTAAACACATATCAGGAAAATGGTTGGCTACTAAAGTTTGGGAAGATATTGCTAAGCTTAATTCAATCAAAAACTTCATTAGTGAAGATTAATCTCTGGCTTATGCTCTTGCACACAAAGCTAAGATTTTATTAAGAATTTAAGATTTTTGATTGCATAATTAGATTAGCAATATTGAACTCAAGGAAAAAAAAGACAACTCTTAACTGGTGGACTTTGTCTAAGCATGGTAAATTCACAAATGTGTCCTATAGAAAACTTTTTCAAGAGTAAGGAAACTTAGTACCATGATATAAAATAGTCTGGTGCAAATGTATGTTACCTAAACTTGTAATCACGAAATGGAGAACTATTAAAAACATATTCCCTACAATTGAAAGACTAAACAAGTATATGGCAATACCAATCATATGTGTACTATGTAAGTACAAGCAAGAAAGCATAACCCATTTATTCTTCAACTGTCAATCTTTATGGAAGGAAAGTACTAAAATATGGTTATTAGAAGATCCACTAGAGGAATGGGAACATATTGTAGCTTGGTATTCAACTTTAAACATGCATGATAAAACAAAATAGTGATGGCTTTTTTTAAGAAAATGGTATTAATTGATAAATAATTGAAAATAATACAAGGCTAACAAAAATTAAAGGATATACCTTTTATACTCCTTGTACTGATGTGTAAGGAATAAAAACAACCTAGAATACAAGTAATAAAAGAGCAATCATACTTGAGTTCATATATTCAAAGAAGATGAGATAATAGTTGGAAAATGTTAGATGAGGTTCCTCACCATCTAACAACTCACGGATATGTCAAATAATATCTGACTGAATGGATTCTCCTATTGAACTTTGAGATGTAAACCTTCTGCGATTATGTTGTCCCCATAGTGCATACACCCAAAGCAAGAATGAGGATGAGTTTAGTATATTTTAAAGGAGCTATCTTGACTTATAAGCTTTGTATGATATTCTGTATGGTATAACAAGGGGCTGTCCAATGACATTTCCTTGTAATCCTCTTCCATATATTAAGGTCAAAGGGGAAGGTAAAGAAGAGGTGGTTTTGAGTTTGTACATGACACCTACATATAGGACAATGTTTATCTACTTGCAAGTAAGGCAAGCTATCTGAAGAGTTAAGCTTGTTTTGGATAACAAGCCAGAGAATTAAGGACAACCGAGGAGTGAGTACTTTATGATAGTTGTGATTTGCATGATGTTTTATGGTTAAATTTGTTATGTATTTAATGTTAATTTAAGTCTTTAGTGTGTATTTATGTTTTAAATGTGTTATTTTATGTGTTTAATTGTTTTTATGGGTTTGTATAAATCTTTGAGCTTAAATGTTATATTTTTAGGTACCTTAACGTGTTTGTTAGTATTTTAGGGTAAACGGTAAAGAACGGAGAAGTTTTAAAGAGTTTCGGGCCAAAAACATGGCCTATGATCATGACACAATAAGCCACGATCGTGATAAAAAAAGGCAAACTGATAGGACCCAGGCAACGATCATGGACTTTGGGCCATGATCGTGACAGAAAAGGTAAGGCACTGACCATGATCATGGCAGACAGGGCCATAATTGTGACCTACATCGGGCTAACATAAAAACTCAAGTTTGGTAAGACTTTTCAAACCGTTTCCCTATGGATTTCAAAGTATAAATATAACATTGAGGGATAGAAGAAGCAGTCTGGAAGGAGCCTTAATCAGCCACCAAATTTCGAAACTCTAGAGAGCATATCGAGAGATTTGAGGAAGGAGACGAAGGAAGAGAGACACGGAGAAGAAGCATGATGCAAAGTACTTCCTAGAATAGGTGGTTTCCCGCAATCGTTGTATCCATGAATCCGTTCTGACAGTATTTTCCATTTTTATTTATATTTTATTCATGTATAGAATTGGGATAATCGTTGAGAACTGAGTGAATATCATCAAATTGGGCTAACGAGAGTTAGGTAGTTTCATAGATAAGAATTGAATCAAATCAGTAAAATCATGTACGAGAGATCGAGCATAGGTTCGGTAGATTATTAGACAAATTCAGAACTAATTTAGGTTTTGGGTAAATTGGAAATTGAGAGATTACAATTTCATAATTTAAATTAGGGATTATAAATTAGGGTTAAAGATTATAACTCGAAAGGGAGTAATCTACCCTATAACTGTCTAGAACCGATAATTCCATAATTCCATAATTGATTAGATTTTCAATAATTTCATATTAAAACCCCTTTTCTCTCAATTGGTAAGTTCTAGGTTGATTTTGGATTTGATTGTTCTAAATCGTTATTTTGTTTATATTTTATGAGTTCAATTCTTGATATTGATTGTTGATTAGTTAATTTCTACATTAGTTGTTTATTTTGATTTATTGTGAAATTTAGTCAAGCCTTAGATTTTAGGATTAGATTAACCCTCCTCGTGGAATCGATACCTTAGGTACTACATGAACGACCCGTGTGCTTGTAAAAATATCAAGGTTAAAAATATTAAAACTTTTTCATAGTGTAACACCCCGATCACTTTACTCCACATAATTTTATGCTAGTCAACTTCGAGGCTTCGTCATATCTAGTGCAAGTTTTGTAGGATGAAAGAAATATGAGAATTTTCAAGGGCAATGAGAAACAACATTCAAGGTTTAAAGAAATTCTTAATGCAATCAAGTTACACATTGTCATATTTGGAGACAAAATGCATATTGATTACAGTCTTATGAAAATATAGTATTAATCTCCTTCTAAACTTGAAGTTTGTTTCATAATGTAATATTTTCCTATTTGTTTGTTATCCCATTAATAATGATGGGCTAGTTTATGATTGTAAAACTTGTTATTACCTTTCATGGCTTAATTTAATTCGCAATTAAAAAAAGTTTAGGAACTTTAGGAACTAGACATATATGAGTTTGATTTAATTCTTTTAATAGGAATCTGTTATTGAAGAACTCCTTCATAGCCTTGTAACATACAGTTTAGAGGTTTGCTAAGTTTCTTTATAAAAGCAACCATTAAAACCATATATACTAGGAGCTTTGTATAGATTTAGGCTTTTGAAAGCTTGGTCAATTTCCTTATTTGAAATTGTAGAAGTAAGTTGTACAACCTGATTAGAGAAAATGCTAGGGGAGATGAATTCCTTAAGAGTGCGCAGATTAGAGTGGCACTTTTTTTTGGTTATTAGAAGCTCCTTGAAATAATTAAGAGCCATAATTTTAATGTCTTCTTAATCCCATATTTTAATTCATAATTCATTAATTAAGGAAGTGATTTTGTTCTAGTTCCTTTGGATCATAATATCTTTGAGGAAGAATGAGGTGCATCTCTCACCATGTTAAAGCCATTAAATTCTTGATTTTTGCCTTAGAGTAAAATTTTAATGTTTCAGTGCATTGATGTATTCCTCATGTGCTTTCTTCTCTTTCAATTGAAATGAATCACTACTAGAGTCCAATTAGAGTTGAATTGAGCTTTCTCCAGGAAAACCATTTTACACTACTACTTATCTTTAAATTCCTTAATCTCTCTAAAGACCTCTAACATTTTTCTTTGAATGAAGTTAAGAACTAAACCACCTCTTACTTTATGGCCCTGAATGAAGCCAAGTTGAGTATAAAACACATTGAGAACCAGGCTACCAACAAAACATGGTCATAAATGATTGGAGATAGAGATTCCACCTTCAAGCTTTCTTTCATTCCATAAGCAATAAAACTAGAAATGGGCATCATGTCACCACCAATTGAAGTAATCAAGAAAGGGGCATCAAGATGGCTAGAATAATAGTTGGTTACTTTATTAATAAGAGAATAACTTACCCCTCAATCTAGAAAGCAAGTGGAATCAACATAGCCTAATGAAAGTACTAATAAAACAAGGTGATTTCTTTCTATTCACTTTCAATTTAGAAATTTAGGGAAACAAAATGGTTTAGACAAATCAATAGAATTGCAAAGAAAAACCTATAATACCCAAAAGACAGAAGCTAGGAATGGAATTGAATAAGGAAAATTTAAAAATATTTCCTCTATAGGCATAATTCCACGACATTCCACTCAAATACTAGAGTATTATAAGACTTAGCTATTAGCAAGTGCATTAGGTAAATCTTTACGCCTTTATGAGAATATTGCATCTATAGGTCAGATTCACTATGCAAAAACTACATTTTTTATAGAATAAGAGCTTCTTAGAGTGACTATCTCAAATCAATAAAGTCGTTCATATATGGTCTTTTGGAAACCAAATTTAGGGAAGGAAAAAACAAAAACATCTGTATTCTACAAAAAAAAATTGGAACATCGTCACAAATCACTCATCTCTCTATAATGGAAGAATCATTGTAGGCTACAATCTTGAAAAAATTTAAATTGGTCTCTATAACATCAATGATCAAGTTAGACATATGATAGTTGTAGATTACATAGTGTTTTTGTGGGTAGTTTACGGTGTATTTAGTTATTAATTTGATTGTTTAGTGCAAGTTTAGGTTAGAATTGTGTTAGTTAGTAGATATTTATGCTTTAAGTGTTTTGTGGGTTAAAGCATGCTTTTGAGCTTCAATTTTATATATTGGAGGTTCCTTGATGAGTTTGCTAGTGTTTCAGGTCAAGAGTGGAAAATAGAGAAAATTCGGAGAAGATTCGGGGACTAACTTGGGGCTATGATTGTGGCCAGCAAGCCACGATTATGACAGAAGCAGGTGCAAGGAGCAGTGATCATGACATAATTTGCCACAATCATGACAGAAGGCTAAAATCCTGGCCACAATTACGTCACTAAGGGCGACGATTGTGGTCTGTGCGAGAACAAACACATGGATGCTTCTAGTTTTAAATTTTCAAGGGACTTTTCAGACCTTTTGGACTCGAAAAAACCATAGGGTTACCCTAATTGGGAAAACAATATAAAGGAAAGAGATGTATCCCTAAAGAGAGCCTCCATTTTGCTACATTTGAAAAACCTTCAAGAAAGAAGAGAGAAGAGGAAGAAAAGGAGAGAGAGGGGTGGACTACTGCAGCTGCTACATTCCCGAGCAATCATAATCCTTTCAGCGTGGCATTTCCATTTCATCTTTTTATTAGTTTCTCTGAATGTATACAATGAATGTGATGATGATAATGGGTTTGGATTGGATGATGTTCTAAACTCTTTACGGATTTTGAATTGATTTAATGTTAATCTAGTTATCTTTTGTGGTGATTGATTGTGTATTATAATTAATTACGATGCTTGCATGTTTCCGTACTAAACTGAGAGGGTGAACTGAATAAAAATGATTGAGTTGGATTAATGAGAGTTAAATGATTCGATAAACCATATGATTAGTCAAATTGGTATTTTATACAGAGAGAGATCCTGTGTGAGGACCCAGTTTTTCATTAGAACACTAAAGAACTAATTAGTTTGTTGGCTGATCGTTAATTAAAAGATTACATTTTCATTTACCTGACTTAATTAGGAATTATCAATTAGGGCTTAGTGATTATAACTCGAGAGAGAGTATTTCACCCCTCGATAGACTAGAACTGACACCGTATTAACACATAAGTGGCTAAGTTAGCATTGATGTTAGGATAAATCTCCCTCCTTCATAATCAGTCAATTCTTCTTAGTTAATTTTAAATTGTCAAATTGGTAGTGCTCAATTTAATTTCCTTGCTTAATATAGAATTCTTGTTTCTATCATTCCATATTCTCGTACTTACCTCTCTGTTTAGTTTTTCTTTTCTTTTTGATTAACCTTTAGGCCTTAGACAACTTAGAGGTCGATTAGTTCACCAACTCCTCGAAGGATCGACACCTCTTACACTACAATTGTGACCTGTGAACTTGTGGTATTTTGAGGGTTTTAAATAGATTAAAACTTGTTGAACAACATATTTCTGTCATCATCAAGCAAACTGTTCAAAAACTATCTTGAACTTATTTATGGTGCCAACTTAGCTTTCTAAAGGAAGGTTATTTGGCAGGACCTATTTGATCTATCTTTTCAAGACTTATGGTTAATAATTGGATATTACAATCATACACTATACATTGTTGAAATTGATGGTGGAATGGGACTTAAAATGCCTCATCTAAATTTCAAAGCTTACATCAAAATAGCAGAACATGAGGACCTCAATTATGAAGGCAATTACTACACCTAATTCAATAAACAAAAAGGGAAATGAAATCTTAGAAGGAAGCTTGATAGGTTTAATGAAGAAATCTTAGTTAACCAAATTTCAAATAAGTAAAGCGACCTTCAACCTACCTCTAGTATGATATCACTCCCCTATTAAAGTTCACAACCTAAATAATCTCTCACTAAAGCTCACTCCTTTAAGATTTTTGAAATATTTAACAAAACAAGAGGGTCTTTTTAGAAGCAGGGCATGAATATTTAAACATTAAAGTACAAGGCTTTAAAGAATATATATGGACAAGGAAGATAAATCGGTGAAAAATAAGATTAAACTCTTTAAAAAGATAAATCCATATTACACCAAGCAACTTATTGATAAGTTTTATATAAAAACTTTCAATACCGCAAGTATATGGGTCGTAACTTCTAGTAAAAAGGCCATTATTTCCATGAGGACTAATAGACACCTAACAACTTGAATAAAACTTTATCTAAGGTATTAAAGGTAGATTTGAATGAAAATAATTAATAAAACTAAACAATTAAACAGTTGAGTAGCCAATAAAAATAAGGTTAATCAAAGGTTAGAGACTTAAGAACTATTCTATCGTTCATTTGTTTTCCCTTTATCTTGTTGATTCAATTTATGCTTTATGTTGGACCCCGATTCTTTTCTTACTAGTAAGCATGTGATTAGTCTATTTTGAGGTTTAATTTGATTAATTTGTTG